>JASANB010004205.1:0-37247 GCA_030248155.1 Sabatieria punctata
GGGGGGGGGGGCATCCGATTCCCGGCCCATTCCCCCCACCCGGCGCTGCCGCGGCGGGTTACTGTAATATTGTTGCATGTGAAACAACACAAAGCGCGCGAAGTTTAAACGACTTCACAGAGAAGTGTTAGTAAAAGCACTAAAACAGAACAGCTTAAATCTCCAAGTAGTAGTGTTGTTAGGCTCTTTTTTTTTAAAAAAAAAAAGGCTTTTTTTTTTAAAAAAAAAAGCTTTTTTTTTTGAAGGCCCATTTCGAAAATTTTTTATTTTATTCACAGTATGGAAATTTTGGGGGAAAATCGCTGAATTTAGCCTCAGATATACATTAGAAGTGCAGTTCTATCAATTTCTTGCCTATTCTAAGCATAATAATAGGTTTTAAAGGGCAGCAGCCACTCTAAGAGCAATGCTGCAGGTAGAATATCGACTCTCAGGCTGTAACACTATGTTTGAACCAAAGTATCAGCTTTTGCATTTAAAGTTGCTTCTGATGCATCCTTGCATCTCCTACAAGCTATATTTCATGCTAGGAAAAAATTTTGAAAAAAAAAATTTCGAAATGAAAAATTTTCATAAAAAAAAGCTTTTTTTTTTGGCCTTCAAAAAAAAATTTTTTTTTTACAACTCTACCAAGTAGTTGCAATTTTTATAAATACCGATACCCGGTATGCCAATTATTTTCAGAATACCTGCCTGCAAGTGCAAACATCCCTCCCCTTTGCTGTTATCAGGTACGGTGCAACGGCAGCTCCACTTCGGTTCCCATTTACGTATTTACCGTCACCGACTTTTGGAAGGCCTGGGTTGGGTCTGGGCCTGACAATTTTCCAAATATAAAAGTACCCCTAGAGACGCATCAGTATAGGCACGCTCTGGAGGGCCTGTTTTCCAAACATAAAAGTATCCCTAGGGGACGCATCGGTATAGGAACGCTCCTGAGGGCCTGTTTTAAAAACATAAAAATACCCCTAGGGGACGCATCGGTGTAGGAACGCTCCAGAGGCCCTGTTTTAAAAACATAAAAATACCCCTAGGGGACGCATCGGTATAGGAACGCTCCAGAGGCCCTGTTTTAAAAGCATAAAAATACCCCTAGTGGACGCATCGGTATAGGAACGCTCCGGAGGGCCTGTTTCAAAAACATAAAAGCACCCCTAGGGGACGCATCGGTATAGGAACGCTCCAGAGGCCCTGTTTTAAAAACATAAAAATACCCCTAGATGGACGTATCAGTATAGGCACGCTCCGGAGAGCCTGTTTTAGAAACATAAAAGAACTCCTAGAGACGCATTTTCCAAATATAAAATCATTTCTGACCTCTCAAAAACCTCAGCGGAGGGGAAGAAAAATATATTTTCACACCAAACATAGAGCAGATAGCGCATACCGTAATCCGGCCGCGGCAGCGCCGGGTGGGGGGGGGGAATGGGCCTCCTCCCGGGGCATCCAGGGGGGGTCTGGCCTAAGTCGGGTGGGGGCAGACCCCCCAGACCCCCCTGTTACATGTATGATTTGCCAGATTTGTTTAAAAGCTGCCCTGATGAAGTTAAACAACTGATGCCACCTTTATCAAAGCGTGTAATTAGCTCTTTGTTTTTGTTTATTTTTTATTAAGACAGAATTTATTAAGACCCTTTTCCCCGCTGCGAAAACAAAAATGATGACGTTTTCAGAGCACACTGTGCATAGTAATTCTTGGATTCAAGCCTAAACTTGGTTTATTTACCCAGAAGACGGAGAACAAAATGCACATAACAGTCTAGATTTTGATTAATAACGACTGCTTTTGTTTATTAACTGTTTCTGGATGGGGAAAAGGGCCATCTTCCGTCTTCCACTGAGTTATAGGGAATAGTCGTGTATTAAAAAGCGGTTGCGCAAAACAAATACTGTATTGGTCCTGATTCAGAATGGCATGAGCCGTTGACTTCCGATTGTTGGGCAGATTATAGTAGACGCAATTCTTTCAGCATGTAGTTAGGAGAACCCTAAACAGGGTTTCAAGAAATTTAATTTAGGTTCCGGAGCCCCAATTATGATTTCTAAAACCTTAAATTAAATAGTATTCGGAACCCTTTGGCTTTCCAAAAAAAACTAAATAGGGTTTCAATAACTGCAATTTCGGTTTCAGAAACATCAAATCAGGGTTTTAAAAGTCTAAATTGCGGTTTGAAAAGGATAAATTAAGGATTCGGAACACTACAGACAGGGTTTTGTGCGATCTTTAACACAAAACCCACTTTTGGACATGGACACCAAAAATGGTCGCTGAAACCCGCTTTGGGCATAGTGCTGATGAAACCCTACTTGGAGATCTAGAAACCCCAGCCGAAAATCCAGCTACATGTATCACACCCATACACCGGGTCAGCAGCGTACCCAGGGGTGTAGGTAGGGTGGGTACACATCCCCTTTGCGATGGAGGTGGAACGACGTCGTTTATGAACGGCCCCTAAGGAGATTGAGATGTGTATTGGACTTTTCAATGTGTATGTGTATGTACGTGTATACACAAAAACCGGTAGCCCTCCTGGCCAAACGAGGCAATTTCAAAATTTTACACCCCTTTACAAAATCCTGGGTATGCCACTGCACCGGGCGTATGTTCTGTCGGTTAGAAAATGCTGTGTTACCGGTATAGCATAGTCGTGTTCCAGTTCCTGCTTAGAATTCCACCATTCGTTGTCGCAATCGGCGAGAGATTTACAGACTTCTTTTCCATTCTGCCGACAACTGTAGAACTCTCCTTTTGGTTCCCATTCATCCTCAAACCACTTTCCACTTCCGGTCGGATCACTGCCCGCTCTCGAAGCTTCCACTAGTGTGTTGTCGTGTTTGGCATAGTAGAATTTGGGCTTGAAATTGTGATCGCATCTGGCAGCGCCAGGCGAGCTGTGGACGTCCAACTTGTTCCAGTCGGTGAAGGAAGGCAGCTCGGTCCATCCTTTTATCTGGATTATGTTCCACATCTTCGAGTAGAGCTTTAGTTCCCCGCTGGGGAGCCCCATCGGCGATTGCAATCCCGTGGTATCGAATTCCGTGAAGCTTCCAGTCATTCCACGGTAATACAGTTTACCAAGAGACTCAACCAATTTCTCGTAACCCCCTGTGGCGTTTTTCTGATACAAACTCGTCAACTTCACCCCATCTCCGTCTGTCTTGTTGCATATCAAATTAGTCATCATCATATCCAAAGTGCACTTGTACAGTTGTCCCTTGGCTTTGGCTTGTTGGATGATGTCCCATTCGCTCATTGGCTGACTCCATTTGAACCAATAGGCCTGATCGGGATACTGCTCAGGCAACAAATCAGCGGTACTGATTGGTTCGTAGTGTAGCCCAGTCACTCCACCGGCTTGTTTCTTGAAAAGTTTGCCGAAAGGCGCCAAAACGTTGTAAAAGGTACCGTCTGTGCGCTTGTAATACAAAGCTGAGAGCGGCTTGCCGGTCGGGTCTGCCTCGGTGCATTTGGCGAAACTACTGTAGACGCTTCTGGTCAGGTTGGCCACGGTACATGTGTAGATTTTCGATGTCGGTCTAGCAGTGGTTGCTTGTGTGAAGGCGGGACAACTTTTTTGGGAACTTTCTTCCTGCATGCTACTGTTATTTTAATAGTGAAATTTTATTTTAATTTAATATTAATATAATAGAACTAGCCGATTATAATTTTAATTTAATATTAATATAATAGTCCCTTTGTTGTTTTTTTTTTGATTTATATTAATATTATTAAATAAAATTTTAATAGTTTTTTAATGTTTTTATTGGGGTAAAAGAATAAAATTTTGGGTTTGGGGGGGGAAAATTTTGTGGGGTGGGGGGAAAGTAGGGGAATTTTTTTTTTTATTTTTTTTTTGTGTGGTGGGGTGTTGGGAGGGGTGGTTTGTGGGTGGGGGGGGTGTTGTTTTTTGTTTGGAGGGACGTCAGTTTGGATTGGGGGGGTGTCGGCCTTTATTTTTATTTTTTTTTGTGGTGGATTTGTTTATTTTCTGTATTGTAGGTGTTTTTGTAATGTAAACTATTTAAATGCTATTAAAATATATTAAAAATAAATTTAATATTTTTTTTTTTTTGTATTTTTTTTTTATTTATAATTTTTAGTAGTTTATTTGTATTTTTATATTTTTATATTATAAGAGTTTTATAATACTGCATGCCTATGTGCTCTCTAGCCCAGGCGTCTTTCTTGAGAACTTTGGCAGGGGCCTTTATTCCACTCAGATAATTTGCATATTTGGCGCTCAGACTGCTAGAGAGCAAAGTTCGAGCTTGCGGATGTTCCTATTAAATTGTTTATTTTTTCTGAAGGTCATCAGGTTTCATTAGGTCTACCTACCTGTATTGAAACGAGTTTATTCAACTTTCCACAGGCAATTTGGCTCTTTTTAATCGGGTTCATGTTGCAGACGGTCACGCCCGGGATTAGCAAACTGTCGTTGATTTTTACCGACATCTGAATGCAACCAAAATAGCCGGCCAACTGTTTATTTGTTTGCTTACCTTTACGTTGACTGGATATTTGAAAAATTCTGCAACGATCGTGTAGCAGTGGAAAATGGTAGCACTGAGTCCGACCACGACAAGAATGTACCACATGACGCGAAAGAAAGTGTAGAAGGCATTGTAGGCATTTGAAAGGCCGCCCAAACTGCTCGAATCTTGGAATTCGTCGATCACTTCTCTTCTAGTCATTCGCCGGCCAACTTCATTGGCCGCCATAGCTGAGCCAAAGTCCATTTGGACTGATTAAGTATAGGTTGCTAAGCGCGGTAGAATAAATTATTCGATGCAATTGATCGAGTCAGCATTTAGGAGGACGATAACATATTTGCAGTAACAATAAATAGAAAGCAGAAATCCTAATAAAGCTACACGTTGGCTTCTACATTCCATTCATGGAGCGCAACTCCTTAACCATCACAGTTACAGTATCTTTAGTAGTGCTTATTTCGTTACCGCACCCCCACAGGTGACGGTTGTACATATGTACTATACGTGTTGGATGTCCAATAAATTGGCATAAGAACTGATCACAAATATTTTGCTACGAATCTTGCGAATTTGCAATGTGCTATAGTCAATGAATAAGTTTCTCTCTCCATCACTACGGCGTTTCTTCAACTCTATTCTCAGGTCATATGCCTTCTTGGTGATACTGGGCAGAGTCTTGTGTGAGTGTATGGCACACGATCGGCCGACCAAGAGTTTACTGCAGAGAGAGAAAAGATACACAGAACACAAATTGATTTCTGAGGACTGCGCCCTTAAAAATAAACTACCAGTTTGGTGTAGGGCACATTTGGTGTAGTGGTTTATGCCGCAAAGCCAACTGTGCAGTGTGCGCGTGCTCGTGCGCTCATCCACTGCCAGGCAAGTTTCTTGCCACAAAGAGTTGGTCGTCGGCACAACGCCCAACCCAGTCAGCTGAAAGCTGGTGACAGCGAGTAGGTAAATGGGAACCGACTGGAGCTGCTGTTGCGCCTAAGCTACAATAGCAACCACACATGTGCTGGGACAAACGGGAACGGGGACAGCTACCACTGACACCATACATGTAACACACCTTTTTAGCTGCAAAAACTTGAGCATGTTCTACAACTGTAGTTTACGTTGGCCAGTTCTATAAACTGTAGGAACGCAACCAGTACAGGCGTACATTATGCCGGCACAACGAGGAAAGGTAGACAACAGAGAGAACATTTGGTACGAAGCCAATTGTCCTATGTAAAGTGCCGAGAGCATAATTTGCTAATGCAGACATAATGGTTGTGCTTGGGGTGTCCACAACACTTCAAGAAAACTGGAAATGTAGTCGATCAGAACCACACAGTAGACTCTTCCATCTGGCGAGCTGGCAAAGCGGCCATTGTTGTCAGTCGCGATGCGAGCTCAGTGCATGGAGTTGTAGGGCTTGGTCGTCCTGAACTAGCTGCTTGATGCGTGGTGTGGATTTTGAGCTCTACTCGCATGGCTGGCTGGCATGCCTTCACAGTGTACTTGGCCTGAGTGTCCATTCTTGACTCTGTCTATGTGGTAAGTGCTGCTGGCAACCGTTTCTTGGGCGGCCTTGAGGTGCTTGGCTACCTGCTGCACTGTTGTCTCCCTTGCTGTGTGTGAGCTTCTGAATATGCGTCCAAGTTGGCCCATGAAACTGCTGAAACTCGCAGCGTGTAGCGTGAAAATTTTGATCCGGTTGGGCCCCACCCAAAGTGTCTCTAAAGTGTCCCTAAAATGTCTCAAAGGTGTTTGGGGGTGCTTGGGGAGGTGTTTGGCGTTCAGGGGGTGTTGGGGTGGTGTTTGGAGGGTGTTCGTTATGTGTTCACCCCATCCATTTTATGTGTACACACTGACATAACAAATACAAAAGTACAATAGCTAGCTGAGCCAAGTCCATTTGGACAAATTAGATTGGTAAGCGCGGTATAGGATAATTTATTCGATGCCACTGATCGAGTGCTATTAAAGTAAAGTCAGTAGTATAATAGGACGACATTATGGTTTCCAAAAATAAATAGAAAGCAGAAATCCTAATAGGTGTAGGTTGGCTTCTACATTTCCTGGATGGAGTGCAACTCCAGGTCACCGTCGACCTCCAGACAATAAATAGACTCCGGACGCATTTGGTGCTTGAAGAAACAGAACTCTTCTCTGTCCACGACTACCTGAAACTTGGTTTTCTCTGATTCTAAAATGATATAGTACTTCACCGACTGTTTAGCGTGTCTAAAACATACCATGAATCCTTCATCAGTGCATACGTAAAGCAAATCGAATGTACGTCCTTTTTTGAAAGGGAACCCGCCGTCGCTCTGTCCGCTACCCCAGTAACCTTCGTCCAGCGAATTTCTCACCACCTCCTAAAGTATCATTCGATAGAGTCTTGTTTGACCGACATGAAAACGCAGTACAAACCCCTGATTTGAATCTTGGGTTGAAGTGGAAAGCAATGTTGCCGGATTCGGTTTTCAGGTTGATCGTGATCTTATCGGCATTCTTGTTGGGGGTCCCCGAAATGTACAGTCGACGACCAGGGCGCATGTCAATGCGAGTGTCGTACGGCAGCTCCTGTAGCACGTACTGTACGTAGAAAGATATTCGATGATAGGAAATACGCAGACCCTCTACCCGACAGACTGCCTTTTAAAGTCTAAGCCAAAGCCTCAGCCTTACCTTAAAGCCTAAGCCGAAACATCGAGTGGGTGAGGATCGTCAGCAGTCAAAGGTCATAGGGGTAATAGATTAAAGGGCGCTAGTGGCAGCTGAGCTGTCCTCCTAGTTCGGTACGTTTTTTTTTCAGAAAAAACTATTACGTACAAACAAAATGGGGGACAGTGTGCTACAATCAATGTTTTCTCAGAAAAACTGTTTGAGCCTATTTTTAACGAAAAACAGCGACGTTACTACGCCACCCGACTCTTTTCGCACCACTCGCTGCAGTTTCCGAACTAAACAGACAAATATGACGATAGGCGAACTGCAGTGAAGGGCAATCAACCAAGAACAGTGAACTGCATGCATTGCTGTTTAATACAGAACCACTAGACTGCCCCGAAATATTTAGCCTGCTTTTTCTATTTTTTCACGAAAAACAGCAGCGTAACTAAACTATGCCTCTTCCAGCTTTGCAAATTGGCTACCGTAGTACATGTTGTTTTCGTGTTGAAACCCAAAAGACTATGTAGCTAGAGACGAACGGATCTAAGAGAATCGAAAAATTTTGCACACAACAGAAAGCGAGCGGATTCTGAATAGCCTGTACTATTATGTCGTTATTTTCCGGACTATTAAATACAACTCACAACACCGTATTAGTCAGGGAACTTCTAACTGCTTAGACATATTGAGTATGTAAAAAGAATAAAGCGCATGGACGCCAGAAAACGTACATAGACTTGACCAGCCCAGCTGACAGTGTGAAGGGTCATAGGGCCTTGGATGTAGAGATGTCTGAACTTATCAAGAGCCATGCGGTACTTGTACTTGTGGAAGTCCTTACCATTCACGTCAATCTAAAACAAAGTCAATTTCCTAGAGCACTATTTTAGTTCCAAAAGTCTTACCTCAAAGTGGTCCTCTCGAGCTCTGATCCTGATATCAAATTCGTGTCCCGCTTTCAGGGGCATGCTCTTTGTCTCCGACTTTTCCCAAGTTCCGTCAAAGCAGGAATTGAATACGGTTTCGTTAGACTTGAACCGGAAGTTGGAGTGCATCACGATGTAGTCGCAGTTTGGCCCTTGGTCATTTGTGTTCAGGTTGATGGTGACGCTGAAATACAATCGCATCTACTAAGCTAGGCTTAGGCTTTCGTTCTGATTACGCACGAGTTGATGTCCAGTTCCTTGACATTCTCGTCCCAAATTTGTCCTCGAATCGTCAAGGTTTGACCGATATCCATCGGTTTGTGGAGTCGTGCATAGTAAGGCAACGTCTAAAACATCGTTTTAGAACTCTAGAAACACTCCACTTTTGATGAACACCAACCTTTTCTGTTCGAATACGTATGCTCTCAACCAATTTGTGTTCGCCTGATATTCTTGCAGTGCAAATTTGCGTTCGGTCGGACATAAACTAATTTGTGCGCATACAGCTTTGTACTTTGCATTCGTTGTGTTTGCTCTTTCAAACAGACTACATAGGGTGATTTCTGAACAGATAGGGCTAGTTCGGCCATACATGTGCATAGGGGTGCCCAGGGGGGGGGGACGAAAATAAAAATCTACCAAACGTTGCTAAAGGCTGCTAGAAAGCCTCCAGATGCGTTTTTAAGCCACGGAAATCAATTTTGGCAACTACGCAACTACGCACCCTTCCTCCAGGCAACTACGCACCAAACCCAAACTTTTTTCAAATTTTCCTGGAAAATTTCAATTCTTTGACAATGTTTCTGTCACAAAAGTGGTTTTTGGGCAATTTTTTGTCGAAAATTTCATTTTTACTGCAAATTTCTGAATTTTTTTCCGAAAATTTAGAATTTTTCACCCAAGTTTTTGGGCAAAATTTGAATTTCCCGCCGAAAATTTGCGCCTATATCCAGGCAACTACGCACCGAGACCTGGCCGTACCCCCTGAGCCGCCAACCATGCACATGTATGATTTCGGCTGAGGGGGGTAGCGACGGCTTATGGGTGGTTGAGGTGATGGTAAGCCAAAAAGTCCAATTTTTTTCTAAAATCAAGGTTTCTAGGCTTATTTTTCGCTAAAATAGCTTAAATTAAGCTATCCTGAGCTCATTTACACCTAATCTGAATTAGGCATACTTTTATCATACTTTTCTATACAAAATTCATCCTAAAAATTCCTGAGACGGCGGCCTGAGGTGGTAGGTCAGAGCCTGATGGGGGGTTAACCTCCCTCAGCCCCTGAAGAGTCTCGAAAAAGAGTGAAACTTACCAAACTACGGTTAGACTGCTGCGCCATTTTAGGTATAAAGTCGAGCGAGCTATAGTCTGTACGTAGCCGCACCAACACCTACTCAGACAACAATGTTTGGTGTCTGCTGATAAGGACTCGTTCTCGCCTATCAGTATGTGTGTGTGTCTTGCTAGCAAACATACTTTCGCCTCGTAAACAGCCGAGCAAACTCAGCCCCAAAAGCGTTTACTTAAATATGACGCCGTTAAAATACGCCTCCACGTTCGGTTCGATCTCTACAATGTCGGGCGGCCTCTTCGACTGAGGCGGGGCCGCCGTTTTCAGTTTGCCATGCAGCAGTAGTGTCCAGAACCGCTGTTGGTCAGGGATGACCAATCCGTATCTGCGTTTTGTAGGCGAACCTAGAATCGTCCCCATCAAGGAACTGTGACACAGCAGCGCGATGCAAAAGTAGGTCCACATTGTCGCTTCGGCTGGCACTGGCAGGTCACTCCCTGAAACAGTGAGGGTTTCTCGGCATAAAGACAGTAAAACATCAGGTTATACACCGGCTAAAGAGTAGACCTGGGCAAGTTACCACCCTTAAAGTGTTATGACGACCGTTATTCGTTTGATATTGATTGATGCAAAATTGGGGGCGGCTCAGACACATAAAAAGTTGGCCGCTTATCGCCTACGTTCATGGCTGCATAGTGAGCAAACAGTAATTTCCTAGGCGAGTGGGACACTAATTTTCGACAGAAGGAACTCAAGAGCATGCCGAAGCGGACATGAACAAGAGTGAACCGCGTCTGATAAAGAACAGAGTTGGACTATGAAGTGAAGGTCTGCATAGGATGGATATGGAATGTAACATGTTTTTACACGTTTCTATGCAAAACCGTGGGCACTGCATCGCATACACACACCAAGCCATACAAAAATTGATAGAACCGATCCAATGGATGGGTAACAGCTTATCTGTGAAAGCAATTCTGTTAATCGAATCAAAGTAATTCCATCCGAGTTAACACAATTATATACTAAATACGATTCGTTTCCTGTCACGTAATCGAGAAGGCACAGACAGGCCTACGTCTAAAACACGGCAAGCTAAGAGTGCAGAATTACGGCAAGCCAGTTAAAAGCTGTACAATCATCTCTGACGACGTTGAAGGTTTTATTGTAGCTATTAGAGAGATAAAATACAGTAATGATTAGACTGACGCCACGCAATAACGTCAAGACCTCAACCAGCAAGAGTGGTTAATCAAAATATCCTAGGACGGCTCGCTCGGCCTCACTTTACATCACTTGCACCGACGACGGTTCCACGTCTCCTTCGATTGTGAACCGTGCGATCTGAGAGTCGAGACGGTGATTGAACGAACAGAAGTAATTGTTATCTACGTAGATCTGAAAGAACTTCCTCAACAGACAGAAGAGACTGTGTCAGCAGACGCACTTGGTATTTGTCGGACTCGTTCACAATGATCAGATCGAATGTCTGTCCTTTCTTGAATGGCATGTCTCCCTCTCTCTCCTCTGCACCCCACTCTCCGTTACTCTGACTGTTGCGTACTACTTCCTGTAAAACACACGCCACATTGTTCCTGTTTAACCTGCACCAAGTTGGTTAGAAGATTATCTTTGACGCTTTATTACACAGCCAGCCTGGTTTACGTTTCATACATAGTACGTGTAGTCTACTGTATGTACCTTTGTTTTGGATTCTCGCGCGTACTTTGAGCGATGGCTTTGAAACTTCTACATAAAGTTGCACTATATTGGGTCTATAAGCGGCTATGATTTCACGGGCTTTTGTATTTCTTGAGTAAGAGCCGTTTTTATGAGACCATGTGATTTTCGTATTTTCGTTTAAATTTCCCGCCAAAATCTGAATTTTCGCGCCGAAACTTTAACACAGGTAGCCGGACTAATTGGGCACCTACCTCGAAAATTGGTTCAAATTCGTTGTGAGAATTGAGTGAAAAAGAGTGATTTTAGTGAACCCGAAATAGTGGAGAGGACATTTTTTTGTGCACCACTGTTTAGATACTATGTACATGTACGTATGACACAGGGTTTTGAGAAAAAATTGGATCCATTTCATAGTACCCGGGTATATGACACTCTGAGAAATCTTCTCTACGTCTGAGAAACTAACTAAATTCTTTGCTCAAATTACGGTCTGGTTGTAAAAAAATGGGTTCTTTACGTACTGTATATTGGAACTTCTATGATTGCACTATATCTGCTGTTTTTCTTCATGTTGTTGTAATGAAATGCAAGTAAAAAAATTAAACTTTTGCTCTATCGAAGATTCAGCGCCCTCAGACGAAACGTTCAAATCTGATATTAGCACAGTTCCGAAAATTCATCCGGTTGTGTGTGCCCCTTCTTCAAACAAAGCAGACCCAAACAAACTAAAAGGAACAAAGGCCAAAAGACCAGTGTCGGCATAATACTGGCGGAAGGTTTTTTAGAGATTCAGTAAGTGTACGTCTCTTTGTTTGTTGGTTGGTTTTTTAGTGCCACTGTCCTTTCGGACAGTTCAAGACACCCCGCGCTCTTTTCAGAGCCTTTCAATGGAGTAGCCTTGCGCAAAAACAACCCTCCCCCTGCTGCCATTATTAGGTACAACGGCTATTTTCAAGGCCGAAAGGAAAATGGGGCACCAAAAAACAGGCCGACAACAACAGTCAATCTATAGAATGAATCAGTGTAGAGACCTACACTGTCACTGTAGCGTGGGTTGAAGTGGAAAGCAATGTTGCCATCCTGGGAGTAAAAGTTGATATGGAATCGTTTGGCAGAACTGTGTGGCGTGGCCGTCACCACCAGCCGATGGCCCGGACCGAAGTAACTCTCCGATTGGTATGGCATCGCCTCAAACAGTTGGCCTTATACACACACCTGCAACATGCAAATCACTTACGTAGTACCGGCCTGACCAATTGACGCCTTTGAGCATGATTGGTCCATCGATGAACACGTGACTAATCCTCGACACTGGGGTACGGTATTTGAATTGGTGGAAATTCTCGCGATTCACATCGATCTATAATCAATAGTTCCGTCAGCAAATGACAACATACATAAGGTCGCTAGTTAGCAAGCTGTCGGTAAGCCTCATGCCAAAGGGGTTTGCCATTTCATCCAAAAGTTAGGGGTTCCCATACATGTAACTCTACCCCCAACCGACATAGATTGGAAAGTAATTTTTTCAGCAAATTTTTGCAATTTTTTAGACTTCCGGATACTAAGATTGCTAAAAGTGCCTGCAAAACAGCACCTTTTAGCTGTATTTGAGCCCAAATTAGCACTTCTTTACGATTTTTAACCGAAAATTGCGATGCTTGAACGCTTTTTAGTACCCTACCGTATGGGCTCAGAGCCCAGTCCGGTGACACAGAACCCTCAATCCTCCTGCCCTCGTCGGCGGATGACCTAGGGTTTCCAATACTAAAAACCACTAAAAATGGAGGCTTGAGCAAATTTGTTAATTTTGGGATAAGTCAATTTGGTGAATCTGTCTTCGGTCTCCTTTGTGAGCTACACCAAGTCACCTCTGGCCATACATGTGCATTGGGGGTGCCCAGGGGGAACAGGAATACGAAAATAAAAATCTACCAAACGTTGCTAGAGGCTGCCAGAAAGCCTCCAGATGTGTTTTTAAGCCATAGAAATCAATTTTGGCAACTACGCACGCAACTAGGCACCTTCCTCTAGGCACCAAACCCGAATTTTTTTTCAAATTTACCTGATTCAAATTTAAATTGACAATGATTCTGTCAGAAAAGTGGTTTTTTTGGCAATTTTTTTGTCAAAAATCAGATTTTTACCGCAAATTTTTGAATTTTAACCCAAAATTTCGAATTTTTAGCCAACATTTTGTTCAAAATTTTTTTGCAAAAGTTTGCCGACAAAATTTGAATTTCGCACCGAAAATTTGCACCTATATCAAGGCAACTACGCACGAAGACCTGACCGTGCCCCCTGAGCCGCCGAACATATCGTTTCGGAGAGGTGCGTGCAAAATAGGTTTGTTACAGTATTTTGGTGACTGTTCTTACACAGATTGGAATGCAAGGCAATGCCCCGATTACGCATAGGTGCTGCCACGTAGCCTGCGGTCACACCAAACCTGTATAGAATCATCAATGCTCTATCTATTGTGGGTCTTTCTGTCATAACACCTACATTCTATTCTAAACAGAAACCTTCAACAGCACCTCAAAATGGTCTTCGTGCGCTCTGATTCTCAGGTCAAACTCTCCGCCCTCTTTCAGCGGCATCTTCTTAGCGTTCTCGTCGCCCCAATCGCCGCCCGATCGGTTGTTGAAGATTGTCTCGCCCTTGTCGAATCGAAAACTGCAGTGCAGCGGGATTTCGTAGGCGTCTGCGCCACCATCTTCGGCCGCCAAATTGACCACGATTCTAAACCAGTACAATGTCAACAGAATATTAGGTACATTGTATGTAGCAGAATACAAACTACTAATTCTAAGCAGCATAAATTCTGTCTTCTAAATTTCATTTATTTTCTTCGCCCGTCTACCTGTCACGCCAACGTACATCGTAAATCTGCAGCAAATCCCAGCTGCCTAAATTCCTAGTTAGAAAGGGTTGGAAGCAAGAATAGGTAAGCCAAGAACGTTATTACTTTTGGCGCATAGCAATTAACGTGCGAAATGAAACTCATTTCAGCATTCAGCTGATTGTTGTGAAATTTCCCCGTCATCTAGCAGCATTAATCACAAAGCAAATATAGAATAAACTGACCTTCCCTGGCTGGAATCCTTATTGACCTCGTCAAAAATCTTTGCTTGGATAGTCAGCGTCTGACCAGGTTCCATAGGCTGGTCAAGCTTGACCTGCGAGGGAACTGGCTGCAAGTTTTGTTGGTTCATTTTATTTTACAGCTCTGACTGGCAGGCACTACACACAGACAGACACACAGCCGACGCAGTCTTACCCACTCAAAATAATCCATAGTGCTAGCTGGGGCAGTTTTTAGGTGCAGGAAATTGTATAGGTCGGCCTTGGCTCGCACAAATAAACGCAAACCGGCTGCTGCTGGCTGGGGATCTGCTCTGCAGTGACTGGACACAGCGCAGCAGAACAGACTGACCAAAAAACTGGATGCCTAGGCGTCAGTCAAGGCCGCTGAATGATCGTAAAACCGGCTGAACCAAAACAGCTCTGCCTCTGCAGATGACGCTGCAGCTGTGAGCTGGCACACCGACAGATCGATACTGCGCCTTGCAAAATTGAAAACACATTCATTTTTGATTTGCCTGCATTCACGGCCAATCGTGCAAACAATTGCACTTACCCATGCAAAAGATTAAAAACTGGTTATCCCACCATATAGTGTCTGATTGAACTGATGTACAATGTAGGTTTGTATGTACGCCGTACGTACAGTACGTAGAGTCCTAACAGAGGTAGTCCACCCACAGGGAAGAACCAGATCTATGGGGCCGATTTTCTAATTTTTCCACACTGTAAAATTGACTGTAAATTAGCTGTCTTTAGCCTAAACCTGACATTTTGGGGACATCCCTATTTGCAGCGTTTTCAGACCGACTTGTAGTATTGCAACACGTTCATACATGTAACAGGGGGTCCGGGGGTCTGCCCCCACCCGACCTAGGCCAGACCCCCGAGACGATTTTTCCGACCCCCTCCGATTTTTCTTGCAAGTAATTCTTTGAGCAAATTTTTGCGATTTCAGACACAAAAATTGCCAAAATCGCCTGTAAAACAGCACGTTTTAGTTGGATTTCAGTCCAAATTAGCGATTTTTGGCCGAAAAATTTCGATTTTTGAGCGTTTTTTAGTGCCAAACCCCCCTTCCCAAAATTTCGGCTCAGACCCCCCGGCCGGCGCCAGAAGAAACAAAACTGAGTGGATCGCTGTTCTCATCGATCAGCGGCTCTTTCAGATACGTAATTAGCAACTAAAGTTTCTGCCTGAGCACAGACACGCAATAGTACGTAAGAAATGGTGTTCGGTTTCCTAAAAATTTAACAAAAGTTCCGATACATTCAGAGACCTGACTTCGGAATCGGAATTCCGGTCGGACCCCACTCCCGAGTTATATTTGTTTGTTTTTGAGTTCCACTGTCCTTTCGGACAGCTCAGGTCACCACTCGCTCTTTTCAGAGCCCTTCAATGGGGTAGCCCTGTCTACAGTTAGCCAATGAGTTATGACTATGACTACGTTGCCCCTAGCCAGGCTTTTCTCCTGTCTCCTTCGGCGGATGACCTGCTACATGGATGCATAATAGCTGCATACAATAGGCCACGTAGAGTTGCGTAAGATTTTTATGCTTTACTACCGAAACGGAATAGACTTTCTGGAAATCACAGCTTTCTTACGATTAATTCTAGGACCGCGAGCTACAAACAGTAATTCGTCTTCTGTGGCCTCTCTAGCAGAAGTCTGTTTGTTCAGCGGCAGTCCTCTCAACAATCTGAGCAAGTTCTGGCAGGGTCCGTGCTGCTGGAACACAGAGGTGACCTGGTCGAAGGCCTTTTGAATTATGTGCATGTTGCCGTAGCCGACCGAGCGAGCCACGTTCCTGCCACCGAACGCGTCCTCTATGCCCAGTGGACTGTCGTAGCGCCAGTTCTCGAAATTTACTTCTGATCTGAAATTGAAACCGGTGCCCATTCTGCTTTTCAGTTCAAAGGCTAAAACCTATACAACGTAAACATACAATACATAGGTCCCAGGAGGGGGTTTGCCCTTCAATTGGGTTCGACGTAACTTAGACCCACCCCACCTATAGCCTTCTTTTTATCTTCAAAGGAGCCACCCACCAAAAAGGCCTCGATCCCCATCCCATATACATAGGTAGGCAAACCCCCAAGTTTTGAGATTTTGGCTACCCCACCCATTTTCCGGCCCATTTATGAACGTAACTAGCATTGGGCCTTGGATCCCGACTAGAGACATGTATGAAGGGGTCTGAACCCCACCCGACATATGCTATAGTTATCGAGAGAAGATTTTTTCGTACTGTTGCGATTCTATTAGAATTTCAAACATAATAATACCTACAATCGCTAGCAATAGAGCCCGAATTAGCGCCGCTTTTTACGATTTTTCAGATAAAAATTGCTTATTTTTTAGCGTTTTTAGTACCCTACTCTACTCCTTCACCCATGATTTGCGCTTAGCCCCATCCCGTCCGGTGCCAGACCCTCACTCCCTTATCCTATTCAGAGTACTTCAATGTTTGTGACAGCCTACTGTTTCTGCCATGAACAGCTAAATAATCCTGTTAGTGCTTCTAACCAGACATGGGCAAAGGGGGGCTGAGGGGGGGGGTTGGCCCCCCCATCAGGCTCTGATCTACTCCCCATCAGGAATTTTTGGGAAGAATTTTGTATAGAAAATTATGATAAAATATGCCTGGAATAGGCGTAAATGAGCTCAGAATAGCTAATTTATCTTATTTTAATGAAAAATAAGCCAAAAAACCCTGATTTTCGCCAAAAATTGGACTTTTTGGCTTACCACCCCCTCAGCCCCCCTCAGGAATTGAAAATTCTACCCCCCATCAGCCGAAATGCTAGCCGATGTCTGCTTCCAACGGAGACAAAAGCCAAACGTACAGGCTTTTCACGCAGGCATCCTTGAAGGAAATGACTTGGCTTGCGTGTTTGAAGTCCAATGAATAATAGGCAAAGAAGCCTGCCAGCAATTCAGCCAAACTCCAATCGTTGGCAATCCAGTCGGCTGGCAGCTGAACCGAGTCTGAGTGTTGAGCCCACAAATGCAGCACAGAAAGACGTTCAGAAAAGAAGTCCGGATACAGGGCGAGTAGATTGGGTAGCAGAGGTGGGTGGCAGACAGATTGGAGGTAGTGAATGGTGAGCAGAGTGAGAATGTAACTGCCCAGCAGTCCCAAACGAGGGTCGGAGATTTTGGCGCACTGCGCCCAATGCTTCACCAGAATGGCCAACGCTCGGAATCGCTCGTCTAACTGAAACTACTTACATGACTAAGACTTTTGGTTGCCGTAGTCGGATTAAATAATTTAGAGTTGGGAATCGGTTTCTACTATAAAAGCCGAACTTTCGAAGGGAACCCGTAAGCTGATTGTCAGCTGAATGCATGCAAGAGAATAAAAGATTATCCGCATACATGGGCCGGGGGCTATGGGGGTTTACCTCTCCCCCTCGGCCGGCCATACCCCCCTCCCCACCCCCCTCCCGGAGGGAGAAAATTTTCGCTTATTCAAGGCAAAATAGGCGTTTTTGGCTTTTTTTCAGGGACCCCCCCCCCCCCGAGGTCCATACCCCCCTCCGGATTTTTCCGGCCCATGTATGATTATCCGACAAAGGGGAGGTTTCGGTTAAAGATCCGATAGCCGACTGAGCCAAAATTCGGCAGAGGAGCAGGACTACTTAAAAATCGCTAAAAATCGGTACTTCGGGGGCAAATATCAGTGGAAATAATGACTGTTTGCGCTCAAATACAGCTGCAACAAATAGTACAGTTACTACAAACAATTACAGCATTTTTTTAGTTTCTCAAATTAATTGCATAAAAAAGACAGAAATTTGTTTGCCAGAAAAACCGGAGGGTATCTGATCTGGGATTTGACCTTGGCCAGTGGGAAGATCAACCCACTACTACCCTTCTCCTGGTCCATATCCAGCCTGCTGAGCTGATCACAAAAATGGTAGGATCTCAAAAACATCTATTTTTCACGATTTATTAATGCATGGGCGGGAAAAATGAAAGATTTGTGCATGCAACAGATCATCCTCTTTTGGGGCAAACATGGAATTCAGAATCCTGAGACGAACACGGCCGTTTGACCGGCTACCGCCCACTTGGCTACCCATACATGTAACAGGTCATCCGCCGATGGGGGAGGGGGGTTGGGGGAGGGTCTGGCGCCGGCCGGGGGTCTGAGCGAAAATTTTGGGAGGGGGTAGGACACTAAAAACGCTCAAAAATCGAAAAATAGCAATTTTTGGGCTAAAAATCGTCAAAAATCGCTAATTTGGGCTGAAATACAGCTAAAAAGTGCTGTTTTGCAGGCGATTTTGGCAATTTTTGTGTCTGAAATTGTAAAAAATTGCAAAAATTTGCTCAAAAATTTACTTGCCAGAAAAATCGGAGGGGGGCGGTGAAATCGTCTCGGGGTGGGGGGTCCCATCCGGGGGGGCGTCTGGCCTAAGTCGGGTGGGGGCAGACCCCCAGACCCCCTGTTACATGTATGTGGCTACCCCATTTGACGACACTAATTAGGCTTCGGAACAATCGACATTTGGCAATCTTTTTCGGAAATCGGCAATTTCATAGAGATTTGGCGACTTTCATTGAATTCTACGATTTCGAATCGGTCTACCCTCCCTGAAACCATACATGGGCCGGGCAACCTGGGCTCGACCCCCCCAACGACCCCACCCACCCACCTGAAGCCGACTTTTGTTCCTGACCCCACCCACCAAAATCGCCGTGACGCCCAACCCCAAACCGGCAGGCCCACCCCCAAATTTTCGGATTTTGACTACCCCAACCCATTTTTCCGGCCCATGTATGCCTAAAATTATAAAAGCTAGCATGCTTTCTAACTTCTCTATTCAGTCAGTCAGCCAGCAGAACGGTCACCTTTGAATAGTGGAAGAGGAGGTGCGAACAACGAATGCCGTGTTCTCTGTTCTCCTGAATGTCTATGCCATAGCCCATCATTCTGAACTGCACAATCGGCACCGACGCAAAGCGAATGTTGGTGAAGTCACTGAATCTGGGTATCTGACCGAGCCGGTAGGCCGTTTCCAACTTTCGTCTCACAGTCGACAACTGAGAATACGACACACCCCTCAGCTCTCCTTTTGTCAGTCTGCAATCTTTTAACTTAATACACGTCTAGCTCAAACACATCATCAGTGGTGGTAAAAAAGTAATGGTGTCCGTTCAAAATAAGAATATTTGCTGGCTTTAGTATAGTATACAACGGCATGTCGGCGGCGTAAAGAACAACATTATGGCGTGTTCCCAGTTCCGACTTTAACAACATTCACTCTCTTTTATACAAACAGGACTGTGGTACAACACACAACAACAGTTTACCTAACAATGCGCAGGTTCAGGCTTAACAATTCTAATACAGCGAAATGGAAAAATCGGAACTGGGCACAAAGGAACATTACACTACTATCCTGCACTATTCTTGGTGTTTTGCTCTAAAACAACATCAATTAGACATTAGTTCGTACTAATGTTCGTACGTTGGATTGTGCGAGTGTGCTGGCCGCGTGCGGCGGCCCTGTCTGACCTCTCTGCTTGACCGCATTTAACACAGGCCGCTGCCCTCCCTTCTGTTGTCTTCTGTGTCAAAAGCCGTGCAAATTGCTTTCGCAAATGTCGACTTGCATTCAATGTGGCGACAAGCTCTTTTCTGGCCCAGTAAAAGTCGTGCGATGCTCCTTCTGCGGTGGAGCATTCCTGTGTCAGCCCTGTTTTGGAAAGTCTTTGCTGGGACCGAGAGTGTCCGTTCAGTACTGTGATGAGGTCTGTAGTCTTGCACGTAAAACCAACTTTATTGCGCTGAATTGCCCTGACTGCTCTGACCTGATTGAGAGACTTCGCTCCAAAGAGATGGACCGTGACGACTGGCCATCAGTGGCTACGATGACTGCTCCCGGCCCTCCTGATGATGACTATTCTACTCTCTGCAGCAAAGTGTCATCCCTTGCCGATCAACTTGAAAAGGTGACAGCTGATCTGGATAAGCTGTCCACTCACGCGATGAAGAGAACCTACGCATCTGTCCTGCAAACTGCCAGAAATGGCCTGCCTGTTCCAAACCCGTCTTCGTGCTACGACAAAGCGCACTCAGAGCTGGTGCGTATTTGTGACTGGGAACGAGAGATGCGAGAGCGTGAGCGGCGCAGTCTGAACCTTGTCATTAATGGACTCTTCACTCGAGCGACAGACAGTAAGGACATCCCTGCACTAGTAAACGATCTGTTTTCTGACCTGTCTATTGACTGCTTAAATATATTGAATATTCGGACTCTTGGTACAGACACGAATCGTAAGGTTGTGGTGGAATTGAAAGACCAAGTGACTAAACAGACCATCATGCAACGAAAAAGAAAGGCTCTGTCTGCAAAGGCCCAGTATGCATCTGTCTACATTGGTTGTGATCTGACGCCGTGGCAAGCTAAGAAAGCTTTTGACTTGCGGAAAGAATTGCGACTACGGCGGGAAAATGGCGAAACCGATCTCTTTGTAGACTACCGCACGCTCTGCATTCGGAGTGCTAAGACCAAAGCCTCCATTTGTTAATGTTTTTGTTCTTTGTTCACCTTGATTCAATTCAGTTAGCACAGTGTATAGTCTTGATAAGTAGAGTAGACGTAAGTGAAGTGTGTTAAGGGCCGCATGTTATGTCAATCTCTGGCGATTTGTGGGCCCGTTGCCCAAGTGGTAACAAAAGAGTAAACGTCAGTACCACTGAATATTCTAAAAAAAAGTTGTTCAGTTTATTGAAGAACATTTTTGCTGAGTTTTGTCGGAAGATGTCCCTGTCTCACAGAATGGCGAATGACACGAGTGACTGATAGTACTGTACGACGGGAGTCTAACACAGTGTTACCAGAGAATGAAACCTACTTATCCAAAGAGGGGCAGTTGGGGTTGAAGAGACAGAGATCGATGTCAGAAGATCTGGTGGCCAGTCCGTTCACCAGACTGCCCATCCCGATCAGTTGTGAGGGCGGATGGCAGATGACGGCCGCCAAATTCTTCCACAGTTTCAGTTTGTTACTGCGAGCACGTTCGGTCTCCTTCAGTGACTGGTACTGTGCCCAGAGTCGTTTGGATAAATGCTCCATCTTGGTGGGGTACTTCCTTCTGAGCGTTGAGACCAGTTCGTGCGACAACTTGCCACTGAGGCACATTTCGCAGTACTGCTACAGTATTTCTAAACAAAACTAATACCGTCGTGTCAATAACGCCTCAGATTATATTATTAGCTAAAAACTGAATTTGAAACTAAGTATGCTTTAAAAAAGTTCGGAAGAACATTACAGCATTCTAATACTAAATTCATGAGCTAACTTGTTCAATTCGATCAGAAACGATGCCTAAGCAATGACAAAACTTTCCTCGACCAGCCAAAATTCCCTGACTCCCTGGCCATTCTGAATTTCCCTGACCTCCTTGACTTCCCTGTCATACCAGATACTACCGGATTACAGTTAATCTCTACTTAACCACCCTCGGCCGCCGCTACCCATCAGCCCCCCTCTGGATTTGAAAATTTACCACCCATTTACCTGTTCGGAGTAAATAAAATTCGGGCGACTTCTCTTCTCACTCTTCTCTCGGAGTTTTTTACTTTTTGGTGAAAACACAAACAAACACAGAGCGGGCGGAAGACACAAAACTAAAAAACCATGAAAATGAAATAGTAGGTATATACAAAAAAAACAAATTAAAAACGGGTAGAGATGCAACCGTAAAGGGTAAAGGTTAACAATCTAGGTCCCTCAGTGGCCGGCCAAATCAATAATTGGTCTGGCCGCCATTTTATAAGGAAGAGGTCAGAGCCGGCCGCTGGCTGCCTGTGCGCACCAATTATAAGTCGGGCCGTGCAAGAATGCTAAACACGACCTCAATGCTAAAATAGCACCAGATTGCGCGGTAACAACAGCAACAGACAACAAGTGATTCCGTTCCGTTAATAAGCTATAATAAGGACCGATTAGGCATTAATGACCGATTACGAAGTGTATATATAACAAGGAGTTATCAAATGGCATCACACTGGTCCTGCTCTTGTAATCTCTCTCGAATATGGAACCAGCTATCTTTCGATTCGTCAGAAACGTTTCCGCTCCTCGCGACGCTATGCTTTACTGTCAGCAGCGATCGTTGATTCGATGTACGCCTCCGACATGTCCCATTGTTGCTTGTGGACGACAGATGACACTAGTCTCTGATTCGTGCTACAAGAACGAAGGTTTTGTTTGGCGGTGCCCGACTCACAAAGGCCGCAAAAAGTCGATCAGAGCTGGTTCTTGGTTCGAGAACTCGAACATTCCACTGGCCACGAACTTGCTGCTGGCCTACATGTGGTCGTTCGACGTTCCCGTGTCCACCGCCTCTCTCTTGTGTTCTGTGTCGAAACCGAGTGCCACTCAGTGGTACCAATACTTCCGAGATGTGTGCTCACACTGGCTCTTGGCCAACCCCATTCGCTTGGGAGGTCTCGGTCAGGTGTGCGAAGTGGATGAGAGTGTGATGGCCAAATCCAAGTATACCACCGAGGTCGCCACGTCAGGGAGCGATGGGTGTTCGGAATCTACGACCGTCAACAGAAGATCGGCGTGCTGCAGTTTGTCGATGACCGCAGCAGTGCCACCCTGCTCCCCATCATCGTCGAACACTGCGCCCCTGGAACTCACATCTACTCAGACCAGTGGCGCGCGTATGATCGAATCCCGACCCTGCCTGTTCAGCCCCCCTTCCAGCACTCCTCTGTCAATCACTCGGAGAACTTTGTGGATCCGATGACCGGGGTTCACACCAACAGCGTAGAGAACTTCTGACGCAACGCTAAGCGAAAATTCAAAAGTATGAGCGGCACTCATGTAAATATGATCCCCTCCCACCTCGATGAGTTTATGTGGCGTCAGTTTCATGGCTTGAAGGGCGCGGCTGTTTTCGATAATCTTTGTACGCAAATCTCGTTGTGGTACGCTACTCCCTAGTCTGTGTCTGTATAATACGTTTACGTGTCTGTTCTCGTTGTGGTACGCTACTCCCTAGTCTGTGCCTGTATAATACGTTTACGTGTCTGTATGTATTGTACGTTAGAGTCTTTGCTCAATTGTGTGCCTTGTATTGTATGTGCGCTTGAATCTTCGTATTGTATAGTGTGTGTGTGTGTGTGTGTGTGTGCAGACTTCTCAAAATAAACAGATATTCTCAACTTCCTATTGTTTGGCATTATTGCACCGCCGGACTTCTAATTGGTGCGCACGGGCAGCCAGCGGCCGGCTCTGACCTCTTCCTTATAAAATGGCGGCCAGACCAATTATTGATTTGGCCGGCCACTGAGGGACCTAGATTGTTAACCTTTACCCCGTAAAGAAAAATACCGGATACCGGATAGTTTTTCAGAAGACCGGATACCGGTTAATACCGGATAGTAATGATGATCAAGTTTTAAGGAAATACAGTAATTTTCTGGCTAGAAATATACTTTTTCGATGCTTTCAAGGCAGGATATGACCAAGAATGTATTTGATGTGACTGATATCACGTTCAATCAGCTATATTTTCTAGATAACAGGCTGCAGTTAAGTCTGAAAATAGTGCTAATCTGCATGCGAAAACAAAAATACGCTCGAAAACTGGAAAAATTGTCATGAAAATGCTATTTTTGGCTATCCGATATTATCCGGTATCCGGTATCCAAAATATACCGGATGCCGGATAGTGTCTTAGAGCAAAAAAATACCGGATTATCCGGTATATACCGGATAATACCGGATTACGGTTGCATCTCTAGGAGGGAGCAAGCAAAAATACAGTAAACCGAAAAAATCATTTACAGGACGTCGAGAGGCATGCCGCCTTTGGCGCCAAATTTGAACAGGCAAAAAGCGGGTTTCTAATCGATCGAAAGTCAACTTCAAAATCTTTGGCGCTGGATATGTCCGGCCGATGTCACGCTAAATTTTGCTATATTCGGCGGAACCAAGGTGTAGCCTGTGTATCTCCGGATCAATATTTACCCAATATTTACCCGGACAGATTTAAATTTACCTGAAATCGAACAAAATTTACCCGGCCCCGTTAGATTTATTTACCGGTCGCCAGAGGTTTTAGCAAACAGTAAAAATCGTCGGAACAACAAAAATTCCGGTAATATCGAATCGGCATAAAGCGCAAATTTACGGTGCCAGCGCTAATGCGTTATAAAGTTTACATCAACTTCAACTTTATTCTCTCAACCCACACCAACATCATGGTTCAAACGAAGGGTTGGAGACTCAAATAAAGAAGAAATGTACAATACAAAACAGTCGAAAACTACTGCACTGTTACCAACTGAGACTCCTGCAAATGTTGAAAAAACATCAGATTTACAATAGGATTTGAAACCAGCAAAGTTTTTGTGCACAACATCGTTTGGAATGGTGTTTCATATAGAAATAGCATTGTACAAGTTACATGTGCCTTCAGTACCCCCATTTGCATTGGAGGAAGCCCATTTCCTTCCACCCGCCGAACCGAACACCCAGCCTAGGTTTTAGCTTTAGGCCTAGGTTTAATCTTAGCTTTTCACGTTAAAATACCTATTTCGCGGGTTTTTAGGAGTGTACCGTACCGGGTATCGTATCATTTACATTTAAAGCTTGACCGGTAAATGGAGACCGGTAAATAGGGACGTTCTTGACCGGTAAATAAAGAATACAATAACGCCTAGACGGTGTTTCTTGGTAATGCATTGTACATGTGTTCTTGAATAAAATGCGGTTTCGCACTAATTTAGAACCTAAATAGAGATATGGCACGGTTTTGAAAGCGTTTGAGTTGAGGAGAGGCTTGGTTGGAACTGTCTTCGTCACAGGTAGTTTAAACAGTGCTAATTGGGTCTTTTGCTTAGTAATAATCTCTTACCCTATTCCCTAGAGTTCACGGCTCATGGCACGGCGGATACAAGCATACAAGCAAGCAGCAAGAGTCACCATTGTGAAACCAACAGAGGCCGGCACAGTTGGTGTAGTGGTTTAGGCCGCATGGCCACTGTGCGCGACGTCGTGCGCTCATCCTCCCAGCGCCGCAAGTTTCTTGGGTTGCAAAGCAAAGCATGCCGCGTTGGGAACAAGATCTACGATGTCAGAAGCTGTCTGAGAAACCAACTATGCCGGGAGCCTTTTGGCATATGGGGAACCGGCGGCCGACGGGAGCTATCAGCATCATGGCATTGACACGCCGGCCGCCCTCCTGGTGACCGGCGCCCAGCAGCATGGCTAGGAGTGGCTGGCAGTGAAAGGAGGGCAACGTCCGTCCGAGATGACGAATCACGGGGGTAGCGGAATGGACCTCGAGTCTGATCGCAGGCCGTAAGGCCCCCGCAAATCGGATCGGAACCAACGAAGAACGTGTTTGCACATTAAAAGTGGTTGTGCTCCTATAAGTTAATCCAAATCTTCGGTTTTCTATGTCAGGTCATGTGCTTAAAGAAAACTCTGTTTCACTTCACAACATTGCAGAAGCCGTAACAGTCTGAAATTGCATTTGGGCCACTTTGGTACAGACAGCCTAAACAATGGGCCACTTTGATCGGGAGATACCAACTACGCACCCCGAACCAAATATGGTGCCATATCCAGGTACACCTGCGGCATGTTTTAGTCCACCCTGGTATGTTGAGTTGCCCTGGAGGCGGTAACTTTCCAAGTCGACCCATACTAAATTTTTGACATTGTGTAAGCTAGTGAGCTCACTTGTGTTAAAAGTCACCTAATCTAAGCCACTTGACCAACAGTAACTTCTTGCCAGTATTTTCGCGGCACGTTTATTGGGCGCCGAGTTTCGCTGCGAAGAAAAAGCGGGCAATAGAAGGCCGTCAATTTGAGCTGCGAAGGAAATCACGGGCGCCGAGCTGACCAATAAATAGTCAGCTAAACTAAAACAGTTGCATTTAGTCAGCTAAAGTAAACTAGTAGCCAAAAGTCATTCAAAGTAAACTAGTTTACAGACAGTTAAAGCAAACCAGTTGACCTGTAGGGATGAGTATAACTGAACTTTGAAAAGATCCCTACCATGCTACCGTATCTGCTCAATAAATTCGTGTCGAAAACCTAATTTGATTTTTAATGACGAACAGGGCTTCCGATAGAATCCCTTCGTATAGTGTCAGTGAAGTGATGCACAACCCTATATTGCAATAACTATACTGTATACTGTACATTAATAGGGTTTGCGCCGTTTGTTGTACTACGCATAAATGGAGGACACTGACTAGCTTCTTGCAACCAACTAAAATTTATTTTCGACACTGAACGAAAATATCCAGACAGATGTACATACATGCACACCAAAGATCATCAATTAAAAAACTTCAAAAACAGTCACACGTATCAACTAAAACCGACCGAATCGTGCTGGTTCAGACAAAGGCAGACAAGAGGCAGGATTGGATTTCAGGCCAGAATCAAGGGAACGGCCGTGACGGAGGCCAGAAGAGTCAAGGCAAATCTGTGACTGTTGGAGTCTGCCGAACCGCCCGGTTCGACGCTTTTTTCTGCCGAGGGTGAATACCGTCTATTGGTTTTGATAAATTCGGCCTTCCTCGCCAGTCCCTTGCAGTTCTTGGGAAACAGGTCATCTCTGCCGCTTTTACTCATCAATTTTTCGCTCTCCGACATTGCAATCGACACGAACGATACCAGCAAATCTCCGGGCTCCGTACGGTCACAGACCTCATGGTAAATGGGAATTTCGCAGTTAAGAGAACAGTCCAGATGTCTAGAAGGTGTACTTTTAATGACCAGTGATAAGCAAAATATTGCGTAGACTCACTCGCACAACTCGTTCATAATGCCGAGCATTTCTTTTATGTCGGCGCTTGCCTGCGACTTCTCGATTTCTGCGATTTTTTGGTCTACAAACTGAGCTCCCCCACATCTTTCGTCACACTTGCCGCCCAACCGTTTGGCTGCTTTTCGATAGCATGGCAGATGAGATATAAACTCTGGAGTTATCAGCATATATTATTGTGAAAATGTTTATCAATCAATGGATATTTTACCATTGTAGTTTTCGATGCAGACGTAATTTAGCGGTTTGAACGCCGACAGAAGTAGGTTTTTGCCAGGAAAATCACCGCACTGCGCAACGCACGATGTGACGTTACTGTACGCCCTAAAGCACAATAGAGCGATTTATTGGGTGATAAATTCATGAAAATTGACCGTAAAGTGGGAAAGTGGTTCAGCCCCGGTCGGACATTTGAATGATGTCGCGTTACGGGTTCACAAAAACAACAAAAAGATGTACAGGTCAGACTGGGTCAAGTCGGGCGTAAGAACATGACAACTTAACTGACTTGCAAAATCGCTGGAAATTATTTCCCTCGAATAGCTTTCGATTGATTAATCCGTTCGAGACCTCTTTCGAGTCGAGACCCATTTCAGTTTGAATTGCCTTGTCGAAAGCCTGTGTGCAGGCTTGCAGGCAAAATGCAGCTTGAGCACTAAAATTCTTTACGTTGAAACTTTTCTACTCCAGCAACAAATCAAAGGTCACAGTTGTGAATCTAAGCGAGGTTGTCGCTTGATACGAACGTTGACATCAAAGTTCAATGGCAAGCCAGCGGCTCCAAGTAGGGACGTTTGGTAAGCGTGAGAAAGACCTATAATTGGCAATATAAACAAATAGTCCGACTCTATAGCTTTCTTACCGAGAACAGCCGACAGAAAAAACTGCAGCAGGTTTGCGGCGTTCATGGTGGAATTATGTTTACGCAACTTTGAGGTGACGCCGCGCCGCTGCTGCCAGAGACGCAGAGCCAATTGACACCAACGCTGTAAGGACTTTCACTGTCACCCCGATCTGACTGATGACCCACTTCAGGGCCTTCGCTCGGCGCCCGACACTGCAGTGTGTAGGAAGAAAAACTATTGAGAAATGATAAGTTCATTAGAACGGTTTTTACAATGACCATTCCTTTCTCCACCGTACTGTACATACTAGCCTTTACGAGGGTACCTCTCTAATCGAGCAGACTCTGATCCCGATCCGATGTGCGGTCTCTACGATTAGACTCGTGGTCCATTTCGCGACCCCCGTGATTCGTCATCTCGGACGTTTGCCCTTCACTGCCAGCCACCCCTAGCCATGCTGCTGGGTGCCTGTCACTAAGAGAGCGCCCGGCGTGTTGACGTCATGATTCTGTCAGCTCCCGACGGCCGCCGGTGCCCTCTATGCCAGAGGGCTCCGGCATAGTTGGTTTTTCAGACAGCTTCTGACGTCATTGATCTTCTCCTCCAACGCGGCAAGCTTTGTGGAGTGGCTTCGGTGCAACGACAGATCAGTCGGTTCCCGTTTTACCTACTCGCTGTCACCAGCTTTTGGTGGCCTGGGTGGAGCTTTGTGCCGACGACCAACTCTTTTCGGCAAGAAACTTACCGCGCAGTGAGGATGAGCGCACGAGCACCGCACAGTGGCTGAGCGGCCTAATCCGCTACACCAACTGTGCCGGCTGGCAATCCCTAAACAACGACAACTCAAAATCCCGATTTTTAAAAAACCGCCCAAAATCGCTTTGCCGTCAAGGACCCCTTCCTCTGACTGAAGTGACGTCCGTTTCCGTTCCTCATACTGTTCTGTTGGCCAAAAAAGACCGCCGTTTTACGTACTAACCACTCTACTAATCTTATTTTAAATTTTAGATCAATAAAAAACTTTCGATAAAAAAAAGACCGCCCTGGCCTTCTTAAGTTTTTCCGAATAACTTCAAATGGCCGAAACTCCGTCAACAATGGGGCCGTCCAGAAAAACTACGACGTTCAAAAATTCAAAATTTTCCACCCCTCCCGATGTTTTCCGACGTTACCAGCACAACCCACGCAAAAACTACAACATTATTGGCTGCCACCACCCGCTAAACTTCCCCTGTGTCCGACATTGGAAAATGTACAATTTTATGTGCTGCAGAAGCTGTGGAAAAGAAATTTTTTGGCCGTGAACTGCGTCATTTTGGCAATTGGAAAAATGAACTGTGTAGAGAACCAGAACCTATTAGTTTTCACTATGATTAATAACGAAAATATTAACCCTAAAGGACAAATGGGACTGCCAGTATACACTACAAGACATACTTGTACAATGTATGTATGTACGTAGGTCTTTTCAGCATCAGTAGTGCATGCAGGATTGCAATAAGAAGCTGAAGGGTAATTCTTCATGTGGGGAGTAAGTGAGTAAGCGTTGCGAAAAAGGCAAATTATCAACCGTCTGCACAACGTTGCTTTATTCAACCAGCGACAAACGGTCTGTACGCAAATTGGAAAAATCGACGGCCGTTAACCATTCGAGCAGACACGTGTAGCAGAGTAGTATGTACGTACTGTACGTACAGTGTGCGTGCGCACTCAACGGAAAACAATTGATAAAGACAGAAAGAGAGAGATATTAAGCACCAAATGCAGCGGTCGGACGGTCTGAGCCGCAGCTTTGCGATCAGGTTTCTTCTCTACTACGATTGCCGTTATCCCCTCTCTTCCGGCTTTTATAATTTCTGCTTTTCGAGACAAACTTCTACAGTAGTGCGGAAACTGGTGATCTGCTTGCGAAGCGGCAACGTTGTTTTTTATGGCCATCGCATAGCCTGATGCAGCTGACACAAGCAGGAAGCCCGGTCTCTTATCCTGGCATGCTGCGTTGTAGTAGGGAATGCGACATTCCAGTGAGCAGAGTATTTGTCTGAAAGTAACTGACTTGTAACTGTAACTACTAACTAACTGTAACTATCTATGTGCCAAGTGAATCTCTGAAAGTTTAAATAATCCCTTCTTGGTCCAGCCAGAACTGTGTGTGGAGGTAAAAAATGTATAACACCTGAAAGACATACAATATAAAGTAGTTATTGCAGAAACTTTGACCAAGTGCCGTTTTTAGTTAAAGACATCTGCAGAAGGAGGAAAAGGGGCGTTGGGACTTTGAACTAGATCGGCTGTGTAGAGCCCTAAAAATCGCTAAATTTGCAAACTCAGCAAAAAACGCTAATTAGCGCTCAACAAACTTCAAACAGTTTCAAACATTTACAGGCTTTACAGGCAATTTTTGCAACAATTTTCGTGAAGATCTGCATGTTTTGAATGACGAGATCAGAGAAACTGACCTTCAGAATAGTCAATCTCATTTCAAAAGATTTAAAAACAGTTAAAACTGATAGGATCGGCTACATGCATGAAATTTTAACACAAAATACCTCGAATGTTCGCACCTATATACAGGGTCCGCAAAAAAAACAACCCCGCAGATTTTTCGCTGTAGCAACCGCAAACCTCAACCGATTTGAATTAATCCTTTCTTAAATTATAGATAAATAAATTCTTAAAAGATTGGTGGAATTTTTATTAATGTATCCTAGTTAGATCCTGAGGTATACGCCCTCAAAGACAAAACTGTGATTTTGGCAATGAACAAAAGGGATTTTTATTATTCCGTTGCACTTCATAACAAAACGGATTCCTACTACTTGCTGATGGTATTGGAGGCTTTATTGGACAAACACACGCTCGGTTTACCTCACCAGTAAAGTCTCGTTAGCCCTCAGCAGCAGGAAACTGTTTTATTGTGAAGTGCAACAATCGCTCTTGCTCTTTGCCAAAATCTGTTTTGACTTTGAGGGCAAATATCTCAAGAACTAGGCCGAGATCTTAACAAAAAGTTCACCAATCTTTCAAGAATTTATCAATCTTTCATTGAAAAAGGATTCATTTAAATCGGTTGAGATTCATGATTGCAAACGTAAAAAATCTGCTGGGTTGTTTTTAATCACTATTGATTTCCTTGTCAAAATCTCTGTTTTGAGTTTGAGGGCAAATATCTCAGGAACTAAGCAGAGTATCTTAATGAAAGTTCCACCAATCTTTGAAGAATTTATTTGTCTTTCATTTAGAACAAGACTCATTGAAATCGGTTGAGATTTCCGGTTGCTACAGTGAAAAATCTGCTAGGTTGTTTTTTTGGCGGACCCTGTATATTCCAAATTTCAGCCTGTTTGACCAATTTGCAAAAATGACAGCAAAAAAATGTTTTCATTCTTTTGTGAATCATCCTGTGCACGGAAAAGAGAAAAGGACTCACTGGCATAAGTCGCTCTTGACAGAATTCAGTGCGGTCAGCCTAGTAGCAGCATGAGGAAGATTGTAAATTTGTGCGCGTTCGAAGCGTTTCTGTGCAAAAAACTGTACGCCGCCACATCGATGTTCGCAATTGTCACGCACGTGTTTGGCTGCCTTACGATAGCAGGGCAAATTTGCAACGAATTCTGCAAAAAAAACGCTTTGTTCTCCAAAGTACTTTTAAAGCAAAGTGTTGCTTCTTTCAGAACAACTGAAACCAAGTTTATAGAATATCAAACACCAGTCTCTAAACGCGTGCACCATCGTAAGAAAGACGCAAGGTCCGGTGCGAATAACTTCTTAATTAGAAGAATTGTATAATAATTTAATTGTATACCGTTGTAATAATCGACGCAGAAATACCCAGCTGGACTGAGATAGTCGAACACTATGTCCTGCGAAAGAGATGGAGCACAAGCACTAACACATGACATATAGGTGCGATGTCTTCTAAATACCCATTGACCTTACTGTAAATGCTCGCAGAGCGCAAACGAAACCAACTGACTTGCACAAATCACGGAAATGGGTTCCATCGAACACTGACTGCCTGACAAATCCATGCCTGAGTTCGTAAGACTCAATTGAGCTAATCGTGTCGTTCTCTGACTCACAATTTGCAACACAATTTACAGTAGCTTTAGTATTCTGGCTGAAACATGAAACTGAACGCTTATCTACTATCTATCCGCCGAGTTTGCGCCAATACTGCAGAGCTTTTGAGGAGTTTTGCTGCGCTCGTTTGGCACGAGGTTGCAGAGAATTGGTTATTTCATCCGAAAGAATCAATGAGCCCAGTGATAACTCTGAAAGCAGGAGGAGCTGGTAAAATACGCAAAACCAAATTGTTCTCACTCACGAAACAGAAAACAGAACAGAGCTACGATTTCTGTCGAGTTCATCGTGCAACGAGCGATGTGACGAAAATTGCGGCAGCACTGACTGCGTAAAGTTTGCCAAAAACACGTACGGACGTATGTATACCTGACTGATTAAAAAGTCAGAGCACACGCTGAGTGCAAAAACAATGACCGTCGAAAATTGATGGGTTGAGTGGAGGAACGAGTTTTGAAAGTTCTGATAAGAATGGTCGGTCAGTCAGATGTCTGTATAAAACGGTATCTCTAAAAACATGGTCCTTCTCAAAAAATCGCAATTTTGGGCTAAACATCGTCAGAAACTGCTAATTTGGACCAAAAATATAACTAAAAAGTGCTGTTTTACAGGTGATTTTAGCAATTTTAGTGTCTGAAGTTCTAAAAAATTGTGAAAGTTTCCTGAAATACTTGCAACTAAGAAAGAAAAGCCGGACGTTGGTTCGGAAAATCGTCTCAGGGGGATTAGGGTCTGACCCAAGTCGGGTGGGAAGCAGACCCCCTGTCAGACATACGGAAATGGGGGCTGAGGGGGGTTGACCCCTTCAGGCCTTACTGTACTTACCCCCGTCAGGCCGCCGCTACCCACTCAAGAACTTTTACTTTCTATTTTAACGAAAAACAAGCTTAAAACAGTAATTTTAGTAAAAAATCAGGCTTTTTGGCTTACCATCCCCTCAACCAGCGCTCCCCTTCAGGATTTCAACAATTTCCATCCCTCAGCCAAAATGCTTGCCCTGTTACATCTACGTACTGTTTGCTCGTTCGTAACGACTGTAATGATGATAATCTAAAAGCGAATTCTCTCTACCCTTGTTCCTTCAAAAGTGCATCCAAATAGAGTGGCAATCACAAAACCGAGAAAAATTGCAACCGAGTAATTCGGTGCATTACCAAGTTTATTTTCTGCTGTTGTGTGTGAATTTCAATAGTTCATCTGTGACTGCGCTTACAAGCGCCCTAAGTACGCTTCTCAGCGACTAACAGTTTATGATCTCCCCCGCACGAAGTCAGCCGGCCCCGTACGACATGCTCCACTAATAAAGCACGTACTATACTGTACACAAATACTCCAATCAGAAGCTAAGCCACCACAAGCTACGATTTCAAGAGTTTGGCAGTAAAAAACAGTCCCAGCAGCGCCACCACAGTGACAACAACCAGAAAGACGTTGAATTTGAGGAAAACAGTCATCCTTCTCTCCATGGCCAGCCTTCGCTGCTTCGGAATTTCAATCGGCTCCCACTCCTGATTGAAGTTGGGAATGGACACCGACACCCAGTCCTCCTCATCTACCAGAAACATAGAGCCATCCACCGACGCTATGTCCATCTGTCTCAAAGCAGAAAACCAGAAATTCCACTACGAGATTGCCTGACAACGGGGGCGACAGGCTGCGTGCCAGCTGACATACGAACTACGTAATTATTGACGGCGCATCCAGTTTTCGGGGCGCACTTTGAACCGGCCGTGTCCCGATCTCGGGCCCCAGAGACGTACGCGCAACCCGATTTACGAAAAATACTAGCGCTACTGCATGTATGTACGTAGGACGGAATTTTATTCAGTTCTTAGTTTGCATGAAAATAGATGCACGTATAAACAGGCCTAAGTTGAGCTTTTGTGTCCACTGTGCAGCAGATCTGACAACCATTTCACAGGTGTGTAAGCATTAGGGGAGTTATCAAAGGCCAGCAAGAGAATATCGACCAATAAGACTGTGAAGAGCACCAGAAGAAATGTGATTCTTTGCAACGGATTCATCCGACAATACACCTTCGATTTTTGATCGCTTCTTTCAGACTCATTGTCGAAATCCATAGAAAAATCGTTTGGCACCAACAACGCCATCGGGTAATTTTATTATTTTAAACTCTTGCAGACTGACAATCTCTGTAGTGTGAGCCTTTTTACGTGATGATTAGAAACGTTCGGCTCTCTTGTTTGAGTGGCCTGCCTTTGTGGCGACGGTGGTTCGTGAATACACATTATTGAACTCAGAATAACTAGTTCAACAAACTAAAACTCATACTGTAAGTAAATAATAATGTGCGTTCGACAGGTTTTTGTTTTTCTAAATAGCAGTGTCCTTAGTAAATCCAATAAGTTCGTGACAGAAATACTGTTTTATAAAGAAAAGTTATCTTTTATTGTGGCACGAGTAACATACACATACTGACTATGAAGTTTTAAAAAATCACTGCACTGGCTTCGCTGACTGTAGTTCTTTAGTTTGTCTTCGCACTAATAGTCGATTAATCCCACTTTTCTTCCGACCCCAACCCCCACCCCAACCCCCACCCCCACCCCAACCTCCCCTCAGCCCCCACACACACATACACACATCCACCACACGAAGGTACCGTAACACACGTATAACAACTGGTGCACCCCCCGCAGCCTCCGAACCCCCTCCTCCTCCTCCCCATCCACCTCCCCCAACCCCCACCCCCACCCCAACCACACCCCCTCCACCACAGCCACCACATCCGCCGCAACCTCCACAAGTTGGTATTGTGACGCAGGCGGAACACGACGTGCACATTGTACACATGGGCAAAACTTCGACCGTGTAGCAGGTTTGACAACTATTGCACCCTCCGCATGAAGACATGGTGTAGCAGGTGGGACAGGACGTACAACCTCCACACCCTCCGAACCCTCCCCCCCAGCCGCCGCCCCAACCTCCACCTCCCCTGAAATGAAACTATGTACTGTACATGACTGTTCTAATAAAGTGACACATTTTCATAGCATACTGTGAACTTTAATGTTAAATTTATTCGACCAAAACTGCTTGATAAACAGCGTTTGGATTGATCTAGGTGTCAAGTGTACCGTAATATATTCTCATTATTACGCTCTTGCTTGTAGAATACGGAACGTGAAACTTACATTGTCGTTTGACCCGTGTAGAAAGAGTGGACTTCACTCTCATCTGTAGGGCTGTTGATGGCGGAGAAAGAGCATCAAGTTTGCCGTGAGAAACTGTAGGATAAGCAGGCCAAAAACAACACTGCCGCCTCCATAACACTGGCAAGGTTAGTCACTAGATGAATTGCCCAGATCACCATATATAATGAAGACAAGCAAGTTGTCAATTTTCATAAATAAATGCTGTTGTACAAGGAACCAAAGACATTGCGTTTATTAACACGTGCAGAAGGCGATTTACAAATCCACCCATTGATAAGAAATACTGTAGCTCTTCCAAAAAAAGCAATCCCTCGCAGTAATGAGATGACCCAATTAGTTGATGATAACCTTTATTATTTTCTGTTAAAGCTAATCGAGTCTCTATACAAACAGTTAGAAAAAAAACAGATAATCCATAACACCCTGCAGAAGACACAATAATGTACAAGACTCCAAATCACACGTGCATACAGGAGCTAGAGAACGCAGAGGAGTACAACCTGAAATCACAGCTAGAGAAAGTAAAAGTAGAACTTTTCTTGCATAACAGGGTGCACTGTGTTGCATCAACCACTCCGGGGGGGGGGGGGGGGGGGGGGGGGGGGGGGGGGGGGGGGGGGGGGGGGGGGGGGGGGGGGGGGGGGGGGGGGGAAACCACACGTCAGCATAGGTACACAGTGATTGCACAAAGCACAGTCGAAATGCTCAAGCAAAAACACCTGCATCATTCAGAAAAAATCACTAACTGTTAAATCAATTCAGGTTCATAGTAGCATGCTAAGCACCAAAAATTTAGAAAAACGGTCAAGTATTCTGCCCTCTCCGCAGCAATTAATCAATAATCGCAGTCAACATACATACCTTTGGTGACATCTATGTACAACACCATTCAAAACAAACACCATTTAGGCGTACAAACATTACAACCAGAGCAGTTATGTCCGGACAAGTTGGGGTTGTGACGTCACTTTACAACGAACAAGTGTTCTACAAATCAAACTGTAAATTAGGGGGCACTCTGACGTCACAGTACCCGGACAAAAACTACTCAGCGGACTAGACAGAAGTAGCCATCTGATTAACGCTGCAAACCCCTTTGCCACGGTATAGCAGATAATAGCCGCTCTCGCCCCAGTTGGCACCCCAGGAGTTTTTGATGATCCAGAAAGGTTTGTTGCCCTGAGTGCCGAAACCAACGATCAATACGCCGGTTGAGGCCGAGTGGGATTACGCAGAAAATGCGTCACGGATGCGCGATGCCGTGCCAGTAGAACTGCATCGCATTGGCATTGATACCTGCAAGACACACTTACATTTGTCTACGGCTTGGTAATGTCACAGCATTTTCTTATCTATGTGTGGTAAGACGCTGACCAGACCATACGTTTGGCATTGGATGCCAGTGGGGACAAAATAAACAAAACTCTCACTGAATGCATGCTTCCAGAATCTGTTAGGAGGCCTCCTGGATGCGTTTTTACCTATAGAAATTAATTTTGACAACTACTCAATTAGGCTTAAACCTTGGTCTAGATAACTACGCACTGAAACTCCAAATATTTATCGAACCTTTCGATTGTTGGAATTTTTGTGTGAAATTACGGCTGTGACAGCAAAAAAATCTGCTGGTTGTTTTTGTACGCACCCTGTATATTGTATTAGGCTACGTTACTATGCCCTATCAAGTCGTGTTTCGTGTTATCCTCTGACCTACCAAATAGATATGGGTCCGTTCTTGGTGAGCCAGGAGTCATTTTGGGCTCGTTCTTGGGCAACTTGAGGGGAGTCATTTGATGTAAACTTCTGATTTCCTTGCTTTGTTTAGCTGACATTTGTCACTGCGACCTTCGTACGGGTGTCCTTCTCTTCCTCCAAACCGCTCCAACCGTAGAAGCTCTCTGAAAAACGTGCCAACATGAACAAACGTACAGAGTGGCCGTGATAAAAGCCGACTTGCAAGCGTTAGAAGGCAATCCGCCGCTGCAACCCCGGTTGAGCTTGTCGCAGTCGACAAGTTCTTGTTCGGAGAGAGAAATTGAACTGTTCTTCTGAATGGCCCATTGCCCTTCTCCACGTTGCCGGTGGTGACAGAGAAGGCCCAGCACCGAACTACACATACCTCAGCATACACTCTTCATAACTAAATATAGACCAAGGAATGAAGAGAGGCTTCAACACCACGTTAGTTTCACACTA
>JASANB010004208.1:0-74082 GCA_030248155.1 Sabatieria punctata
TCGGCGGGACGATTTGGAAATGAATCGAAGTGGTGTGCGCGGAAGGAGAGAGCATGTCGAAGAAGTTCCAGAAGCTAGAAGCATGGGAATCGTGGAAAGCTGAAGGAAAATCACAGCTTCACCTTCTCCCACTCTGAATCGGCCGATTCTCGGGATAGTACTTCGGCGGGACGATTTGAAGTGGATCGAAGTGGTGTGCCTGGAAGGAGAGAGCATGTCGAAGAAGTTCAGAAGCTAGAATGCATGGGAATCGTGGAAAGCTGAAGGAAAATCACAGCTTCACCTTCTCCCACTCTGAATCGGCCGATTCTCGGGATAGTACTTCGGCGGGACGATTGGAAGTGGATCGAAGTGGTGTGCCTGGAAGGAGAGAGCATGTCGAAGAAGTTCAAGCTAGAAGCATGGGAATCGTGGAAAGCTGAAGGAAAATCACAGCTTCACCTTCTCCACTCCTGAATCGGCCGATTCTCGCGAGGACCGTACTTCGGCGGGACGATTTGAAGTAGATCGAAGTGGTGTGCCTGGAAAAGGAGAGAGCATGTCGAAGAGTTCGAAGCTAGAAGCATGGGAATCGTGGAAAGCTGAAGGGAAAATCTCAGCTTCACCTTCTCCCACTCTGAATCGGCCGATTCTCGGGATAGTACTTCGGCGGGACGATTTGAAGTGGATCGAAGTGGTGTGCCTGGAAGGAGAGAGCATGTCGAAGAAGTTCAGAAGCTAGAAGCATGGGAATCGTGGAAAGCTGAAGGAAAATCACAGCTTCACCTTCTCCCACTCTGAATCGGCCGATTCTCGGGATAGTACTTCGGCGGGACGATTTGAAGTGGATCGAAGTGGTGTGCCTGGAAGGAGAGAGCATGTCGAAGAAGTTCAGAAGCTAGAAGCATGGGAATCGTGGAAAGCTGAAGGAAAATCACAGCTTCACCTTCTCCCACTCTGAATCGGCCGATTCTCGGGATAGTACTTCGGCGGGACGATTTGAAGTGGATCAAAGTGGTGTGCCTGGAAGGAGAGAGCATGTCGAAGAAGTTCAGAAGCTAGAAGCATGGGAATCGTGGAAAGCTGAAGGAAAATCACAGCTTCACCTTCTCCCACTCTGAATCGGCCGATTCTCGGGATAGTACTTCGGCGGGACGATTTGAAGTGGATCGAAGTGGTGTGCCTGGAAGGAGAGAGCATGTCGAAGAAGTTCAGAAGCTAGAAGCATGGGAATCGTGGAAAGCTGAAGGAAAATCACAGCTTCACCTTCTCCCACTCTGAATCGGCCGATTCTCGGGATAGTACTTCGGCGGGACGATTTGAAGTGGATCGAAGTGGTGTGCCTGGAAGGAGAGAGCATGTCGAAGAAGTTCAGAAGCTAGAAGCATGGGAATCGTGGAAAGCTGAAGGAAAATCACAGCTTCACCTTCTCCCACTCTGAATCGGCCGATTCTCGGGATAGTACTTCGGCGGGACGATTTGAAGTGGATCGAAGTGGTGTGCCTGGAAGGAGAGAACATGTCGAAGAAGTTCAGAAGCTAGAAGCATGGGAATCGTGGAAAGCTGAAGGAAAATCACAGCTTCACCTTCTCCCACTCTGAATCGGCCGATTCTCGGGATAGTACTTCGGCGGGACGATTTGAAGTGGATCGAAGTGGTGTGCCTGGAAGGAGAGAGCATGTCGAAGAAGTTCAGAAGCTAGAAGCATGGGAATCGTGGAAAGCTGAAGGAAAATCACAGCTTCACCTTCTCCCACTCTGAATCGGCCGATTCTCGGGATAGTACTTCGGCGGGACGATTTGAAGTGGATCGAAGTGGTGTGCCTGGAAGGAGAGAGCATGTCAAAGAAGTTCAGAAGCTAGAAGCATGGGAATCGTGGAAAGCTGAAGGAAAATCACAGCTTCACCTTCTCCCACTCTGAATCGGCCGAATCTCGGGATAGTACTTCGGCGGGACGATTTGAAGTGGATCGAAGTGGTGTGCCTGGAAGGAGAGAGCATGTCGAAGAAGTTCAGAAGCTAGAAGCATGGGAATCGTGGAAAGCTGAAGGAAAATCACAGCTTCACCTTCTCCCACTCTGAATCGGCCGATTCTCGGGATAGTACTTCGGCGGGACGATTTGAAGTAGATCGAAGTGGTGTGCCTGGAAGGAGAGAGCATGTCGAAGAAGTTCAGAAGCTAGAAGCATGGGAATCGTGGAAAGCTGAAGGAAAATCACAGCTTCACCTTCTCCCACTCTGAATCGGCCGATTCTCGGGATAGTACTTCGGCGGGACGATTTGAAGTGGATCGAAGTGGTGTGCCTGGAAGGAGAGAGCATGTCGAAGAAGTTCAGAAGCTAGAAGCATGGGAATCGTGGAAAGCTGAAGGAAAATCACAGCTTCACCTTCTCCCACTCTGAATCGGCCGATTCTCGGGATAGTACTTCGGCGGGACGATTTGAAGTGGATCGAAGTGGTGTGCCTGGAAGGAGAGAGCATGTCGAAGAAGTTCAGAAGCTAGAAGCATGGGAATCATGGAAAGCTGAAGGAAAATCACAGCTTCACCTTCTCCCACTCTGAATCGGCCGATTCTCGGGATAGTACTTCGGCGGGACGATTTGAAGTGGATCGAAGTGGTGTGCCTGGAAGGAGAGAGCATGTCGAAGAAGTTCAGAAGCTAGAAGCATGGGAATCGTGGAAAGCTGAAGGAAAATCACAGCTTCACCTTCTCCCACTCTGAATCGGCCGATTCTCGGGATAGTACTTCGGCGGGACAATTTGAAGTGGATCGAAGTGGTGTGCCTGGAAGGAGAGAGCATGTCGAAGAAGTTCAGAAGCTAGAAGCATGGGAATCGTGGAAAGCTGAAGGAAAATCACAGCTTCACCTTCTCCCACTCTGAATCGGCCGATTCTCGGGATAGTACTTCGGCGGGACAATTTGAAGTGGATCGAAGTGGTGTGCCTGGAAGGAGAGAGCATGTCGAAGAAGTTCAGAAGCTAGAAGCATGGGAATCGTGGAAAGCTGAAGGAAAATCACAGCTTCACCTTCTCCCACTCTGAATCGGCCGATTCTCGGGATAGTACTTCGGCGGGACGATTTGAAGTGGATCGAAGTGGTGTGCCTGGAAGGAGAGAGCATGTCGAAGAAGTTCAGAAGCTAGAAGCATGGGAATCGTGGAAAGCTGAAGGAAAATCACAGCTTCACCTTCTCCCACTCTGAATCGGCCGATTCTCGGGATAGTACTTCGGCGGGACGATTTGAAGTGGATCGAAGTGGTGTGCCTGGAAGGAGAGAGCATGTCGAAGAAGTTCAGAAGCTAGAAGCATGGGAATCGTGGAAAGCTGAAGGAAAATCACAGCTTCACCTTCTCCCACTCTGAATCGGCCGATTCTCGGGATAGTACTTCGGCGGGACGATTTGAAGTGGATCGAAGTGGTGTGCCTGGAAGGAGAGAGCATGTCGAAGAAGTTCAGAAGCTAGAAGCATGGGAATCGTGGAAAGCTGAAGGAAAATCACAGCTTCACCTTCTCCCACTCTGAATCGGCCGATTCTCGGGATAGTACTTCGGCGGGACGATTTGAAGTGGATCGAAGTGGTGTGCCTGGAAGGAGAGAGCATGTCGAAGAAGTTCAGAAGCTAGAAGCATGGGAATCGTGGAAAGCTGAAGGAAAATCACAGCTTCACTTTCTCCCACTCTGAATCGGCCGATTCTCGGGATAGTACTTCGGCGGGACGATTTGAAGTGGATCGAAGTGGTGTGCCTGGAAGGAGAGAGCATGTCGAAGAAGTTCAGAAGCTAGAAGCATGGGAATCGTGGAAAGCTGAAGGAAAATCACAGCTTCACCTTCTCCCACTCTGAATCGGCCGATTCTCGGGATAGTACTTCGGCGGGACGATTTGAAGTGGATCGAAGTGGTGTGGCTGGAAGGAGGGAGCATGTGGAAGAAGTACAGAAGCTAGAAGAGTGGGAATCGTGGAAAGCTGCAGGAAAATCGGCAGATTCACCTTCTTCCACTTCCGAATAGGTCGATTCCCGGGATAGTACTTCGGTGAAGATCGATGAGATGCGAATCGTGAGTGGCGGGCTGGATGATCGAAGTGGTTCTGTTCTGGTACGATCTGGAGGGCAGCAAATGACAGAGGTGGCTTGGAGGCTGAAGACGATTTAGGTTCAGCAGAAGGTGCCAGGCCAGTACTTGAGTGATTTGTCTTTATTATTATATTTCAGTGCATAATCTGAAGGTTTCCATTATTTTTGAGCAAGATCACTTCCTAGGTACCTTCGCCAAAAAGGGGTGTCAACCCAACATACATAAAAAAATTACTGTTTTGACTTTTATGAACTACGAAATAACGAAATAAATAGCAGAGCATAAAACATTACAAAACTAAGTGAGGTCAGTATAAGCTGGCACAGTTGGTGCTGTGGTTTAGGCCGCAAAGTCATTGTGTGCGTGGTTGCGCGTTCATCCGCTCTACAAAGCCCAACCCAGGCCACCAAAAGCTGGTGACAGCGAGTTGGTAAATGGGAACCGACTGGAGCTGCTGGTTAAGCACCTAAAGCTACAAAAGCAACCGCACAGGTGTTGAGACAAACGGGAACGGGGCAGCTACCACTGAGACCCGCCCAGGCTAACATCGAGCATGTGTGCCTGCTAGTAGTGAAGACAGCGAAGGAAGGGTAGGATATGGGTGTCCGTGATGGCAGTGTGTGGCCTAATGCAGGGGCTACGGCCCCGCCCGGACAATCCATCCATCCATCCGAGGGTCATTATACAGAGGTGACAAACCCTTAATACGTTTTTATTTGACGTCATTCTCTAATACTCCAATACGCTCTAATACTCCAATACCCTCTAATACCTACTCATTTCCTTACATTCACCACAGGAAATAATTCAATTACAATTAAATTATGGTCCAACTTTTGAATTTTAATTAAATAAAATTAATTGAATCGAAATTAAAAACGAAACAATTATGCGAATTTCAATTACAATTTAATTAATTTTTACATCACTAGTCCGTTCCCCAAGATCAGTGGTTTGCTCTCTGCCGGCAGCCACCAGTTCATGGCCGCGCTCGCCACCGCCCAAGCTCAAGGCGCCGCTTCCTCCGGTCACACAACCATGTCCGGTTTCTCTAACCTCCTGCTGGTAGTGTTTCCGAGTAAATTTATTTTGAAATTAAATAACTATTAAATTGCTTGCTCAGCCTTCAGAATAAAATAACTTGCTATTAATTTGCTTCATACCCAAATTCTGAAATTTAATTTGATACAAATTTGTTATTTGATATGAATTAAATATAAATTTGCTAAAATCAATACTCAATTCCTGAGGAAACAGCTCAAAACCTGCGTCGTGCAAGTCCAAAATGAGTTGATCTTTCTTCAGATGGTGACAAATGGTCTAGAAATTAGCATTTAAAGAGCTGATATCTTTGCTATAGACATGAGCAAGGTCATCTTTGGACTGAACTTGTTGTTCAATAGTCAGACTTTGGTTAGTGAAGCTGCGAAACCAAGCAAATTTATATCAAATTCATATCAAATTTATATCAAATTTCTAAGCCAATTTTACGAAATTTAATATAATTTTAATTTGTTTGACAGTCATCGCGAGAAATTTAATTTGTTATTAAATTGCTATTTACTTCGTGATTTTGGCCAAAACAATTTAATTTTGTTATTTAATTTTAATTTGATCGGAAACACTACCTGCTGGCCTTGCCCACTGCATCTGGCACCAGTAGTACCTGAATCCATTGCAGCCACTCTCTTAGAACTTGTTCAAAGTTGTAAAGGTTAGCTGTACTGTTGTTTGGGTATTGGATTTTCAGGAATCGGTTCGGTATGGGTAGGTATTTTTGGCATACCCAGGAATCGGTTCAGTATGGGTAGGTATTCGCAAAAATACCGGTATACCGGTATTTAATTTATTTATTTACTGAGGCTTGTTAAGCTCCAATGAACAAAGTCCACTTTATCCCTTTGAATTTCACCCCAAAAATATGTGTGGTGAACAGTCCCGATGTGTTGACATTTAGAAAAGGTCCACTAATCAAGTCCAGACTGATTTCCGACATTTCGGGGAAAGGTCGTGAATTTTCCGACCCTTCTACGGTTCGAAAGCAAAAATGGATATGGAAGTGTCGGAAACCGGTGGAAGATGGATATATGAATAATTTTTCTTCATATATCAGTGTTTTTCTTCACATATCAATAAGTTTCACGATATATCCATTTACCGCCGGTTACGAGATATTAGTAGCTAAATTTAAATCTTCAGTATATGCAGCCCAGTTAATCATGGTGGAAACTATGGAGCAATGCTATATTAGTCTGTGGAGCCTAGGATACACATGTACAACAGTGATTCTGTGTAATCACTGACTTATCAGAATTGCCATATTTCAGAAACTTCGAAAATCGTAAATACGGTTATCATGAACACAAAAGAACAAAACGTACAAAGCGTAGACGCACATAGCAGTCCAAAAAGAGTATCACGAACACAACTTTACTGTCTTAGGTCTTGGCCTTTTCTCTAATTGGGGGCAGGTGCTGCTTTTGTGGATCGTCAAACAAATAATTGTTTTCGAAATGGAATAGCCAGTCGCAATTTCCCGGGCACAGTCTAACCTGGAAGCGGTAACAGGCCCACCGGGTCTGAGCTCGTTGTTTATGCACCTGGCACAGTCCTTTCGTGGCAAGGAACAACCGGTGCATAGTGGACCCATCGAACCGTACATTCCTGATGACGTTCAATAATTCGCTCCCGGTCAGATGAGGATCGATAGGCTCGAGCTGCTGCCTTCAAACCCTCCGCATCGGCCATCGGTCGCTCTGCTCTGGATGAGGCATCCATCTTGTTGGCCAGCTCGAGTAGAGACCGTATCAGCCACACACGGAATGGCTTGCTTAGGCACTTTCTATCATCGGCCGGGTTGAGTTCAGAGTAGACGCACAGAGTGTTGTTCACAGCCGCCTTTAAAAAGGAAATGCATCTGTTGTACATGTACTGTACGTAATCGCTTATTACAGATGTTGTATAATGTTTAGTAGCAGTTGGAAAGAGAGAGAGAGAGAGGCATACATGTACGTGTACTAGGGGGTTTGGGGTGGTTACCCCCTGCTGAAAAGGCCAAACCCCAACTCACCCCCGAGACAAGAGTTGGGACCCCCAACGCAAAAATACTAGTAGTGGCTCCAGTACTAACAAACTGGCTCAGAAATCACTAATTTTTAGCCTAAATTTCGCTTGAAAAGCCTTTAGAAACCGAATTTGGCGTTTCCACTCAGTCGTTTTAAACGCGTATTTGAAGGCAAATTTTCAAAATTTCCTCGCCCTGGTCGGGCAGATACTTTCAAATATACTTAGATTAGGTATGGCCAATGGTTTTCAAAAATTCACGCTACAGCAAAAAAATTATGCTAAAACCGCCGATAACATGACCGGATGCGATAATTTACGCAAAAAACCGCACTTGATTCCGTGAAAAATTAGAAAAATGCGATCTAAAAGCGTCCATCTGCGAAGAACTTTTGTATGGAGCACTTGGTAGTTGTAGGGCCCGACCGGATACAAATTTCTACCGGATCCGGATATCATTGATCAACTTAAAATTTTTTTAGAATGCAATAAACCATATATATACCTTTCTTTGTTCTATAACAGTTGATTCAAAACAACATCTAATAATTGTAGCTCAAACTATGGTTGGATAATATCGGGTTTTTGCGATGCATGCGATATTGCATATATCATATGCATGCAAAAATGAGATATGTACAGTACATATTTTTTGCATATTTGCGTATTTTATCACCGCGGCTAGAAATTGATAACTGGAAGCTTTCCAAGCATTTTCGAGTTTGGTCGGAATGTCTATGTAATCTTTAGCATTTATTAGGCTTACCTATTTTACAGATACGGACCTCATCTGGAAAAAAAACAGAAGGGGAAACACAGTTTGGCATGAAAGTTCAGCTCATTTCGTAATTTTTAGATAAAAATGGTTGACATCACAGACTTTTGGCTAAATTATTGTTTGCATGTTCAAATTTGTTCTCTCTAATGTGGTATACTTAGCCGACCTTTTGGTAGACCTGTCCTAGTTTTACAAACTAAAAAATTATGAATTTGAAAAATCTCAGTTGAGATTTCCATTCTTTGCGAGCTGAGTTTAGAGTTTCAAGTCATTCATCTCCATTCTGCAACTGAAAAGAGACGCTTTGATCTCTGTAAAGTACAGATTTACAGTATAAACTTGCCTCAATAATAGTTAGTTTTTTTATTTTAGATGTTTTATTTTTAATTAAATGAAAAATTAGCAAAAACAAGGCGACTAGCCTAAACATAGAAATCCAGTCTGCTTGGCTGTTTTGTGATGTTGATTGTATCACATTAGTATTATTATTTTTGTTGAGTTTGTTTTGGCCAAGTCCTAGCCTGTTCGCCTTCTGTAGCTTGGAGTTATCCCCTTCCGAAATGAACTGACCCGAATTTTCAGATGTCAATTTTTAACGTAAATATTTCAAGAACCCTTCATCGGATCTTTGCCAAATTTTCCAAGTTAACCAATCTTTATATGGACTTAAGAACCTGAAGAGCTCAGCTTTTTCACAAAACCGGTTAAAATCTGTCGAATTTTTACTTTCAGTCAAGGTGAAAAATTAGCATTGTCAAAAATGAGGGTGTTATCCTTTGCACAGAAATCAGGGTTATACGAACTACTGGGGTCATTGATTACAATCGCCTCAAGAAATTTCTAACAAACATTCAGTCGAGTGCAATATTTATGTTGAAAATACGTAAAAAATCACGTTTTCTCCTCTGTGACTGATATCCGGCATATCCGGCAGGTAATATCCGGATCCGGTATCGGATCCGGATATGGCCATATCCGGCAGGATCCGGATCCGGATCCGGATATCCGGTCGGGCCCTATGTACTTGGTACCATTTTTAATTATGGGCAACAGATTTGAATAACTCAATCAATAAGAAAATAAAAAATCACGTTTTCTCCTTTGTGACTGATATCCGGCATATCCGGCAGGTAATATCCGGATCCGGTACCGGATCCGGATATGGCCATATCCGGCCGGATCCGGATCCGGATCCGGATATCCGGTCGGGCCCTATGTACTTGGTACCATTTTTAATTATGGGCAACAGATTTGAATAACTCGCGCTAGAAGCAAAATTTACGCTAAAACGGCAATAGCATGACCGGATGCGATTATTTACGCAAAAAACCGCACATAATTTCATGAAGAATTGGAGAAATGCGGGTTCAAAACAGCCGCGTGGATCAAATCGCGTAAATTACGTAGTGTTCATAACTTGGTCGCCGTCCCAGCGGTGGCTGATTTTCTATGGCGCGTGTTACGAAGGTGAAACCAACTTGATTGTTTAAAATCTACTAGAAAGATGTGAATAATCGTCGCCCAGCTAAATTAAAGCAAAAAAGTATGATTGCAAGTGTTGGGTACAATAAAAGCCTGAAATGGCAAAAATTTAGGGTTACAGAAACTTCAACATCGTTTGTGGGGTTAACGGCAAAGAGCAGAGAGCAAATTCTTATATCATTCGAAAGTCTGAACTCTACTGTACATGGAACCGATTGAACATCTTGCGCCGAATTCGTCGTTTTTTTACAAGAACGAGGAACATGAAAAAAATCCACGAAAATGCCCATTTTCAGTAGTTAAGAAAGAATCCAATTTGTGGGGACCGCATCAAACTGCACTGAGAAAAAGAGTGGTGCTATATAGGTAACAAGTTACGCTGATTTTAAATCCGGTTGAACAAAATTTGAATCAACTCTCCTTTTAGCAGAAAATGAACATTGAAAAACAACGAATTCAGTTTTCGAGAGGAAAATGCCCTTTAACGGCCGAATTATGATTCAAAATGCATCTTATTCGATAGCTCACACTCTGTTTCATATAAATACATCACATCCCCCTATCAATAACGGAACACGAAAAAGCATTTGCGCTTGAAGTTGCAAAAACGGTTTTAGACCACTTTTTGGCTGTGATTTTGTATTTTCTATTCGGCGCGGCGCGAACGTGCTTTGGCCATCCCTACTTAGATGCTTTCTGCCCCCTTTCCGAAACCCTGGATACACCAGGCGTTTCGGAACTTTGTGAAAATTTGGAGCCCCCCTCTGGGCGAAAACCCCCTCGACCCCCACCTGAGGAAAACCCCCTACCCCTCCCCTAGGTCGGCCCGGAGCTGTTACATGCATGTTATGTTGTTGCATGGAATGCACTAACTAAAATTTGAGAAATGTTTCCCTTGTCTTACAACGCAACAAAATCAAACCCCTATTTTCAGCCCTCGCGCTAGTCTCACAGCGAAAACTAAGAACGTACAGGGGTTGGGGGTCGGGAGTGGGGTATGGTCGTTGTAATCAGAAGCCCTGACTACGGCTTCAGAGACCCTAAATAGGGTTTCGGAACCCCAATTAGGGTTTTAGAAGCCCTAAATAGGGTTCCGGAACCCTACGTAATTTGGGTTTCTATGGCACAAACAGGGTTACAGAACACCAAATTGGGTTTCTGAAACCGTAATTGGGGTTTCAGAGGCCCAAAATTGGGCTCCGGAACCCTAATTTGGGTTTCAAAAGCCTTAATTAGAGTTCCGAAACCCTAATTTGGGTTTTTGAAACCCTAAATAGGGCTCCGCAATCAAAATTTGTGTTTCTGAAACTCAAAATAGGGTTCCGGAACCCTAATTTGGGTTTCAAAAGCCCTAAATAGGGTTCCGAACCCAAATTTGGGTTTCATAGAGACTAAACAGGGTTTCTGGAGGCCCAAAATAGGCTTCCGGAACCGTAATTTGGGGTTCAAAAGCCCTAAATGGAGTTCCCGGACCCTAATTTGGGTTTCAAAATCTCTAAAGATTCCTGATTCATTCTAACTGTATTCTGTAGAATATAATGGGGGTTTTTTGCACGTTTCAAAGCAAAATAGGCTTTTTTGCACATTTTTAATAAAAAATAGGGCTTTTTGCATGTTTTAAAGCAAAAATAGGGTTTTAAAAAATGCACTTCAAACAGGATTTTTACCCGATTTTTAGTCTATTTTTACAAGTAAAAATTTGAGCCCAAAAAAGGTCGCTGAAACCCACTTTTGGATACCAAAAAGGTTGCTGAAACCCCTTTCGGGCATAGTGCTGAAACCCTATTTTGGATCAGAAAAATTCCAACCCCAGCCGAAAATCCAGCTATATGTATGATAGGAGCGGAGAAAACTGCTGTAACCCCGACCGAAGCTGAGCGAGAGTACTCCATGTCTTTCTGGGTATGAGGTTTCAGTTTTCAGGGGTATGGTCGTCCCAGGGGATATTGGTCTATTAAGGGATCATATTTACGTGTTACAGGGCATTCGGCGAAGGGAGTTGCGGGCTGGCGCCGGCTAGGGGGTGGGGTCAAAGCCGAAATTTGCTGAAGTGGGGTTTCGCACTAGGCTAAAAATAGCTATTTTGGGATAAAAATCGTAAAAAATCTCTAATTTTTACTCAAATACAGCTAAAAAGTGCGGTTTCGGAGGGGATTTTAGCTATGTTAGTGTATTAAATTTACCACCCCCAGCCGAAATTCTAGCTTCGTGTCTAGCGGGGATGCAAATAGCATGGACCAGACTAACACAATAGACAGAACGCAGCCGCACGCTCAAGGAATGGAGTCAACGCATCAATGCCGGCGCAGCAGCCAAAGTTGTTCAGGCCTCAACGAACGCCGTAGTCGGTAGTTCACACAATTGAAGCGTTCAGACGAAGAAATGCCTCAGTCCATAAATAGATGAAACGAGAAAAACGCATTCAAAGTTTTCGGCCAGCCTGAAATAAATTTTGCAAAATGCTATGGCCTAAAGTGTATTATGCCAAAAGAGGCCTATATCAGTGCTACTCTGCACCTCAGTTTGGGCCACCACATGTTTCCTGATTTGCATATTTTTAAAAATTTGTGAAAGTGGACTTAGGCTGTTTTAAGGTCTAAACCGTAAAACAGCCTAAGTCTATATTCACAAATTTAAAAAAGATCAGAAAGAATAACAGAACAGTATTAGTAGTAGGCTTGATTGCCTTCCAGAACTCCGGGTAGTGGACTAGCAATCTTGCCATCAATCTGCAGCTTAAAAATAGAGCTACTATAATCTGAAATGTAAAACCCTCGTTGCGAGATTCCATAATAAGGAGGGAAAATGTGTCCCAAGGCCCATTTTAGTCTTCAAAAGCGGCATTCGATCAAAGTTTCTTGAACTAGTCTATCAGTACTGTAAGGCCCCCGATTTTTAAGTTTAAACAATGATTATTGAATGAGAAATTTGAGTTCAAAATTTTATCAGCCTTACCAAATGATGGAAAATTTGTGATTTTCAGCCATTAGGTAATTTAATCCAGAACCTGAAGGCGTACGCTAGTGTTCTTGCCACTATTCTGTAGCTTAAGGATAGCGCTACAATAATCCGAAACATAGAGCATAGATTTTAGGGGTTACAGATAAACTATTGGGGCCGAAAGGGGTCAAAAATTTTTTTTCATCAAATACGCAATTCGACCATGCTTCTTAAAGTAGTCAAAAAGTACTCTAAAACCCCCGATTTTTAAGTCAAAATGCTGATTAGTAAGCCAGAACATCAAATTCGAAATTTTGATTCAATAGTTAAGCAGATCGATTTACTGTAACTTCGAATTTAAGCATCCAATCTGGGATTTCTTTCCAGACGTTTGAGAACTCGTCTATACTATGCATTAGTGTATCAACTTTCAGCTGTCTAGGCCAAAGTTTTAATTTTCTGTGTGAATATTGAGGCTCTTGACTTGGACTTAGGCTTTTCTTCAACTGAATTTCGAGCACTTTTAAAAAATTGCGTTTGTGTAACTTGTTACATAGAATGTTTTCAGATGAAATAATTTGTATTTAACATGTCTGTAGTTAGAGGATTGTGCTGCCGAGTAGAACTCAATTTTTTCAAAAAGTGGACTGAGGCATTTCTTCGTCTGAACGCTTCAATTGCCACTATGCACTAATCAAGCCGTACAAGTAGACGAGTGCTATGCAAATTTTTGCCAAAAACCCGGTCTTCATACCGGAGTTTTCCACTTATAAGACCTGGTCTTATAACTGGAAAATGCCCAAATTTAGGGTCACTTTTTGGCGCCCTTTTAAAGGCCATGGTCTTATAACTGGAAAATGCTATTTCACTACAAAAAAGGATTTTTTGCCAATAGTTGAATTTGAATCAGAATCATGTTTTATCTATATTATATACTTCTGCCTTTGTTTTCCCACGATGGACAGCTTTTGTTCACTTTAAAAACAGTTAATTGTGTGCTAAAATCGGTCAATTAAACTAAGACCATGGTCTTCTAACTGGAAAATGGGTGTCTATGAACCAAGTTTTCTGACCACCTATTTGAAGACCATGGTCTTATAACTGGAAACAAAAACCTATTTAAAGACCATGGTCTTCTAACTATGGTGGTCTTATAAGCGGAAATCTCCGGTACCACTTTATAATTACAGCATGAAGGCAGAAGAGCAGCACGCTTTTCTAAATTTGTCCGTACCGTACATACCTTGCATCCATTTGCGAGCAGTTAATTAAGTCCTCTTGCTGTCAATAGTGCAACTTTGTGTTTCGGCGATCTTTGAATTCTGCCATCAGATATAAACCGTACGCATGTCACCTGAAAACATTTCCTTTTCGAATTCCAACACAAAAGTGGTTTACAATTTTTGTATTTGTTTGTTGTCGTCCGATCTTGTTGCTGCCGCGTTGCTCGGCTACACAGTGGCGGTGTTTTCTCGATCTAGCCGACAGTCTTTATCAAACGGCCAACACCGGCGCACACTAGAGAGAAAATAAACTGTAGCGGTAGCGAAAGTAGTGTAGCCCTGGCGCTCTGCATGCGATCGGCCGTTCCTTCCCTCCCATTACTGTTATTTTACTAGTGAATTTTTATTTTACTATTTACTAAATTTACTACAAATTCAGCTCTTCAATATAATTTTAATTTTTGTTTTACTACCAGGCAGCTCCGATTTTACTAATTTTTGTTTTACTAATAAATTTACTAATTTTACTACTATTTTACTACGATTTTACTAGTCATTAGGAGCAATTTTGCATCATTGATGCCAAGATCTTATGAATAATTAATGTAGGTGCTAAACAGTTGGTAAATTTGATCATGATACGAGGATCTCAAGAAGTTTAGAGACAAAAAAGTTTGAAATTCGACTGACAAAAGTGCTTGCACACATCTTTTATTGCAAAATTGATCAAGAATTTAGCTGGAATTCACCAAAAACTAGTAAAATAGTAGTAAAATTTTCATTTTACTATTGACGGTCTTTGTTAATTTAATTTAATTTTTACTTTACTATTGGCTCCTAATTTTACTTTTTACTATTATTTTACTACTAGTAAAATACCACTACTATTACTAATTTTTGTTTTACTATACTGTAGTAAAATAACAGTACCTCCCATGCTTGTTTGCTACACAAAGCGGCCTTTGTTCTCGGCCACGCCGTCCCACGCTTTTGCGCGCCAACTTGGCACAGACTGAGACTGGCTGGCACGTCCTACACACATGTACAAACAATACAAACAGAGACGGCCGTCCTACTAACGCAGCATTTACGCATGCCTAGACACATCAACAATGCAATCACCTGGGTACTGGTCTCAAGCCGGCCTTAGGTTTATGAGATAATTTATGCATATAATTTTCAATGGCCATCCTAAAGGATGAACTGGGCAAATTTAGCCTCAAATTTACTAAACACGGCTATTTCAAAGCTACAAACTAAGTTCCATAGCTTAGCTTTCCGTAAACAATGAATAATGAACGAACGCTACCTACTACCAATAACGATTAATTTAAACCAACCTGATTCATGCTCAACAGGCCACGGCAAGACCGGGCACGTTGAGGCAGGATTGTCGGCGGATTCTTCACATTTGAACGCCGTCGAAACCTGTTGCTTCGTATTTGAACGCCGTCGAAAGCAGTCAGCTTCGCATTTGAACGCGGCCATCTGAAATCATGTCAATCCGACATTTATTTTTTTCCGGCCCTTGCAAACTGCACATATATTTTGAAATATATACCGACAAAATCCGACCCATAAAAAATTTCACGACCTTTAACGCATTTTTTCCGACCCTTCTAAACGCCTCTGGACCTACTCCATATGGAGTAGGTGTGATTCAAAGGGTTAAAGGGCACAAAAATTCAAAACGGCTCGAGTGTGCCTGCTGGTCAGTTCAGTACAGCATACCATACATGTCGTTGGGGGGGTAAAGGGGGGGGCCGGCCCCCAAGCCCAATTTTTCGGCAAAAGTCCCCCCAGCGGATTTTTTGGGGGGGGACCTGAAAACCCACTTTTGGATTCCAAAGTAAAGAAAATTTTAGCCCAGACAATACATTCTGCAGCACAAAATTGGGTTTTCGGCTGCCATACAACCCAAAACAGGGTTTTGTAAGGGTCGGAAATCCTAAATAGGGTTTTTAGACTGCTTAGAAACCCTGATTAGGGTTTTCAGGTTACTTTCAAACCCTGATTAGGGTTTTTAGACTGCTTAGAAACCCTAAACAGGGTTTTCAGGTTACTTTTAAACCATGATTAGGGTTTTTAGGCTACTTTTAAACCCTAAACAGGGTTTTCAGGTTACTTTCAAACCCTGATTAGGGTTTTCAGGTTACTTTCAAACCCTGATTAGGGTTTTTAGGCTACTTTGAAACCCTAAACAGGGTTTTCAGGTTACTTTCAAACCCTGATTAGGGTTTTTAGGCTACTTTAAAACCCTAAACAGGGTTTTTAGGCTACTTTGAAACCCTGATTAGGGTTTTCAGGTTGCTTTTAAACCCTGATTAGGGTTTTCAGGTTACTTTTAAACCTTGATTAGGGTTTTAGGCTACTTTTAAACCCTGATTTGGGTTTTCAGGTTACTTTCAAACCCTGATTGGGGTTTTTAGGCTACTTTGAAACCCTAAACAGGGTTTTCAGGTTACTTTGAAACCCTAATTAGGGTTTTTAGGTTACTTTCAAACCTGATTAGGGTTTTCAGGTTACTTTCAAAGCCTGATTAGGGTTTTTAGGTTACTTTGAAACTCTAAACAGGGTTTTAGCACTGGCTAGAAAGCCTAGAAAGGGTTTTTAGGTTGATTAGAAACCCTAAACTGGGTTTAAGAAATGCATTCAAATCACTAAATAGGGTTTTTTAGTAATCTTATAAGTCAAAACAGGGTTTTGCGCGTGCCTCAGAATTGAAATTAGGGTTCTGTGAACTATTTTTAGTCAATATATCGCATTTCAATCAGTATTTTATCGCTGAAACTCATATTCAATACGTATTTTGAGCGCAAAACAGCTTTTTATTACATTCGTTGCTTCAATATTCGGTTTTTAAGGCATTTTTTTTCAACCAGAACAGGGTTTTTAAGGCATTTTTAATGCAAAAACAGGGTTTTAAAGACTTTTTTCGGTCCAAATAGGGTTTTGAAGCCATTTTTCGCCCCAGAATCCCTAAAAAAGGTCGACAAAACCCACTTTTTACCCCAAAAAAAGGTCGACAAAACCCACCTTTGGACCCCAAAAAAAGGTCGCAAAACCCACTTTGGACTTGGTCCCAAAGGCCTATTTGGGATTTCAAAAAGGTCCCCCCAAGGAAAAACCCAGCGACATGTATGCAGCATACCAACAGCGTGCGTAAAAACTGACAGAAACGTACGTATACAAGCAAAACATAGGCAGTTATAACAAACTTTTAAGATGCAAAGTTCATAAATCTGTGCAAATGCCGTTCCGCAATAAACTAAGCAATACTAATTAAGGTGCCATTCTTTATCTTGACTCTTTCCCCCAATTGTCTTTTCTCCGTCAATGACATCCAAAGCTCTTTCTGAATGCGGCGTTGGCTTTCTGACAAATCCGGCTTAACAAACACACGACTCCAGGTGCTGCATTTGCGCAACTCCTTTGCCTTGTTCAGCAGTAGTCGTCGATGGCTGTCGTTTGGAACAGTAACAAGTAAAGGACGTGACCCACCACCATCAACTACGTTCGGCTGACCCAGACGTTTGTTTTTTGACACCTGAAGCGACCGAACTCCCAACATTTTGGCCATAGATTTTACCGTCTTAACGTCAGTAAGACTAGAATTCGATCTGTTGTTACAGTGACTTTCAGGCAGACCATACAGCACCAGATTTTGTCGTCGGTTCCAGCGCTCTTGAAATTCAGAAATTTTTCGTTCCAGAACTTCCTTTTCTTTCATCGATTCTTTCAAGCGCTTCTGTAAATCCCGCGCAACATTCTGCAACTTTTCTGAAATGTCAGCTTGCGGTTTATTCCGAGAAGTTCGAGTCTTTTTTGCTTTCTCGCATGGGTTGTCATTTTTATGAAATTGGCCAACGATTTAATCGCTGTATAAACAGTTCCAATTGACAAAGTGCGACAGTACTTGCAGCGATAAAAACAGTTGTCCTCCAGTTTTCGACTCAGCTCTGTACATTTATTTGACGTGATAGAAGCCACAACAGAAGATGCAGAGCACTGAATCAGGCAGATTTTCCCAATCTCGAACAGTTTTGTCACACTCCTTGCAAGAAACGACACCATTTACAGTTTTCTTGATCTTCTCTGCCATTTTGATTTTACATACACAAGCGCTGATAAAACCAATACATTAAACCAGGCACCTCGAACCGACCGCCCGCCAGGCGAGCAGCTTTACACTGTATTTATTCGGTATTTGCTGAAAATATTTTACACCATAAAAACTCTGAATTTTCCATTTACAACGCCATGGGTTTAGTCATTTCCAAGGCCAGCGGCTGGAAAATTCATGAAAAGCAATGGGATGTACAGTTTTTATAAGCCATTCACAATCCACTCGGTTTCTGCTTTGTGAAAAATTTTTCGATTCTCTTGGATCCGTTCGTTTCTAGCTACTGTACTCGACATAGTCTTTGGTTTCTCAACATGAAAACATCTATCTTCTAACTACGGTAGCCAATTTTCAGAGATGGAATGGAAGTGGCGTAGCGGCGCTGCTGTTTTTCGCTAAAAAGTGGCGATTGTGGGACACTATCCCCGCACATTAGCGAAAACCTAACTGATTAAGCTGAGGCTAAGATAGATCCTAAAAGTACGTTTAAGTTCATCATAAGCCTAATCCCGATCAATGTCGAAGCTTAAAACTTTATCACAGTGTTGAACAGAAGCTGTTAACCTAACATATTGGTGGGGGGTAGTGTCGATGTATCAAAATCGGAGCATCAGTGCGTCATGCATAAGTGAAATGCACGCTGCTTCCCTCGCAATTCGCCAGGGAAACCTAGCTTAGCCTGTACAAGGTGTAGTAACTTTATAAAATTATTTTTAGTTTCACTAGAGTGAAAATCGTTTCTATACATAGTTTTGGCTAAGAGAAATGCATTCATTGTACTGTAGTTTTAAAGCCTGCTAGTTTAAAGTATGGAGACCTTAACGAGCAGTGAAAAAATGTGGCACTATCTTGTTGATTGTGAATGTAGGGTTAGCAAGTACATAGAGACTTGATTATTAAGGAGCAGTGTGAAGTTAAGCCAAAACTAGACCGGCAACGCAGGTTTGGGACAGGGTCAGGGAGTAGGGTCAGATTCTAAAAATCTTTCAAATTCGATATTTTGGAAGAATATCGTTATAAAATGTGTTTCAGCATGCCACAAAAATGCAAAATTACAAAGAAAACATTGTGATGACAGGGAATTTTCAATAAAAATTGCATTAAGCTGGACAAAAATTCCGATTCCTAAATACCTGGGTATTCCCAAAATAATCGGTATACCGGGTATGGGTATTTATTAAAATACCTGGAATGGGTAGGTATTTATTGGGTAGGTATTTAAAAAATACCCATTTTTCGGTATACCCAATCAACAGTAGTAGCTGTCTAATGCATAATTTTCTCGCCATGTGTTTATCTTTCTCTGGGCTGATTCAGTTCTGCGCATGATTCATCTGTGTGCTTTGTGCTTTGGGGCCGTTCATAAACGACGTCGTTCCAGAGGGGGGGAGGGGGGGTCGGCTGAAATGCGACGATAGACGACGCACCAGGAGGGGGAGGGGGTTAGCAAAAAACGACGTCGCTTTTTTCGGAATTTTAGGGTACTTCAATTACATTATTTTCGATTTATGCACATTCTATCAAACGTTTCTCCATACAGTAAAGCTTCCCAGAGCGGTTGTAGGGATTTATTCTATTGATTGTGCAGTATGGTAACAAGAAAACGTCACAGTACTCTATGTACTGCCGTTTTATTGGGGGGGGGGGTAAACCGAAAACGACGTCGCCGTAGGGGGGGGTCCCCAAGAAACGACGCAAGGCGATTTTGGGGGGAGGGGGGGTCCGAAAAATCGGGATTTTGAAACGACGTCGTTTATGAACGGCCCCTTTGGCTATGCCCTCCACTTTCAAGGATAGCTCTTTCTTCTTGTTTTCGTGGCTAGCCTTTATCAGTACCGCGTTTTTTGTTTCTTGGGAATTTTATTACACCCACCTCTACCTCTACTGTAATCTATCCAGTGCCTGTGCTGTTTTTCCTTGTCTTTCCACCAGATTTATTGGTATTTATGTTTAGTCCGTTTTTGAAGCCAGTTTCTCGCCTTTATTGACGTACTGTACTTAGTATTTTACAACACTTACAAATTCTCTATGGTTGCCTTTTCCCCATTTCTTGTTTCTGCTCTAGCCCCACAGGGGGCGTATGTGTCGCTCGAGGCCGTTTTACACCTTTCGTTCTCGGCTTTGTCATTCTGGTCTGCTATTCGCCAACAACATAAGCTTTCTTCCATACTTCTCTCCAGCATCTGTATTTTCTTTTTATGCCCTCCCTCCCGCCCCATTTCTCATTATGATATGGGATTATTCCGTATATATTTTCTTTCTGTGATCAATTGTTTCTGTGTTGCGTTTTTTGTTTGGGTACAAGGTGCTACTGTTGTTTGGGTATTGGATTTTCAGGAATCGGTTCGGTATGGGTAGGTATTTTTCGGCATACCCAGGAATCGGTTCGGTATGGGTAGGTATTCGCAAAAATACCGGTATACCGGTATTTATTCGGTATTTGCTCAAAATGTTTTACAAAGTCAAAACACTGAATTTCCCATTTACAGGGCCATGGAATTACCATCTCCATTTCCAAGAACTCATTTCCAAGGTCAGAGGCTAGAAAATTCACAAAAAACAAGGGGATTTACAGTTTTTTTTTAGAAATTTTTTGAAATTAGTTTTGCTTTTCTGGAGCGAAACTCGTTTCAATAAATAATTTTGGCTACGAGAAATACTTCCATTATACTGTAGTTTTAAGGCCTGCTAGTGCACAGTATGGAGATCTAAGGAGCAGTGACAAAATGCGGGGCTATTCTGTTGCTTGTGAATGCACTGTACATAAAGCACATTGAGACTAGATTATTAAGGAGCAGTGTGAAGTCAAGCCAAAACTAGACCAACGCTTTCTAATGACAAAGAAAGTTTGAGACAGGGAGTAGGGTCAGAGACTAAAAATCCTTCAAATTGGATATTTTGAAAGGATATCTTAATAGAATGTGTTTCTGCATGCCCCAAAAACACAAAATTACAAAGAAAACATTATGATCATAGGGAATTTTCGATAAAAATTGCACTAAGCTGAACAAAAAATATCGATTCCCAAATACCTAGGTATTCCCAAAATAATCGGTATACCGGGTATGGGTATTTATTAAAATACCTGGAATCGGTACGTATTTATTGGGTAGGTATTCCCAAAAATACCCATTTTTCGGTATTTGTTCGGTATACCCAATCAACAGTACAAGGTGCATTTGCTTGCTGTTTCAGTGTTTAGCTTTTGTGGAAGTTCTTTGCCTTTGTCTTGTTGTCGTGCTTTGCAGTATCTTGTCTCTCATCACTAGCTTACCTTGCGGTCACCGTTGAGGCAAACTGTGTTACTTGTTTTGCAGTCACCATTGAGGCAAACGGTGTGTGTTGTTTTGCAGTCACCATTGAGGCAAACGGTGTGTTGTTTTGCAGTCAGCGTTGAGGTAAATGGTGTGTGTTGTTTTGCAATCACCATTGAGGCAAACGGTGTGTGTTGTTTGGAGTCACTGTTGAGACAAACGATGTGTGTTGTTTGCAGTCACTGTTGCGGCAAATGGTGTGTGTTGTCTTGCAGTCACCATTGAGGCAAATGGTGTGTGTTGTTTTGCAGTTGGCGTTGAGGCTAACTGTGTGTGTTGTTTGGAGTCACCATTGAGGCAAACGGTGTGTGTTGTTTTGCAGTGACCAATGAGGCGACGGTGTGTGTTGTCTTGCGGTCACCGTTGAGACAAACGGTGTGTGTTGTTTTGCGGTCACCATTGAGGCAAACGGTTTGTGTTGTTTATGCGGTCACCGTTGAGGCAAATGGTGTGTGTTGTTTTTGCGGTCACCATTGAGGCAAACGGTGTGTGTTGTTTTTGCGGTCACCGTTGAGACAAATGGTGTGTGTTGTCTTGCAGTCACCGTTGAGGCAAATGGTGTGTGTTATCTTGCGGTCACCGTTGAGACAAATGGTGTGTGTTGTCTTGCGGTCACCGTTGAGGCAAACAGTGTGTGTTGCCTCGCGGTCACCATTGAGGCAAACGGTGTGTGTTGTTTTGCAGTGACCAATGAGGCGATGGTGTGTGTTGTCTTGTGGTCACTGTTGAGACAAACGGTGTGTGTTGTCTTGCAGTCACCGTTGAGGCAAATGGTGTGTGTTGTTTTTGCGGTCACCATTGAGACAAACGGTGTGTGTTGTCTTGTGGTCACCATTGAGGCAAACGGTGTGTGTTGTTTTTGCTGTCACCATTGAGGCAAACGGTGTGTGTTGTCCTGCAGTTACCATTGAGGCAAATGGTGTGTGTTGTTTTGCAGTTGCGTTGAGGCAAACTGTGTGTGTTGTTTGCAGTCACCATTCAGACAAATGGTGTGTGTTGTCTTGCGGTCACGGCAAATGGTGTGTGTTGTTTTTGCGGTCACTGTTGAGGTGTTAGGGAAAAGCAACCGCCTCGTAAACCAGTCACACAGCCCAACTAAACTTTATTAGCACCCGGCCACTCGGCCTCCATCCCATCATCCATCAGACATAACATTAAACTATCACATCATTCCAATACCAACACCGATAAAGACTGATGTATCGCCGCATAGAGCGTAGGTTGTTGCTACGCCCGCTTTGTGTGTACGTGCATTTATCAGACATGCCTCGGCACACTGTTGCTATTAATAGCGGGCCGCAGCGACCTGGCCTCAGCACAGGCTGGAGCCAGTCTAGTGTAATGCTAAACCTGTTGACCGGTCGACTATAGTAAAGACCGTGTGTTGATTCTGCTGTCTTCCCGCGCACACTCGAAAAAGCTCACCAACCACCGGCCACCACCGACATACCAAATTGGCGACGCAGTGTCTACCTCATTCGAACTTTTATGCGTCGATTTGTGCGCCAAATTCTGAACAATTTGAACTGAGATTTGCTGCTAAACAACCGCACCGTGCCAGTGCGTTGCCGAACGTCCATTTTTGCCCTTGCCTCTACAGCCAGTGAACTGTTCTGAGCCTGCAATGTGGACCGGACTTGCCTGCATTTGTGCGCCTGCCATTTGCGTGCAATTTTGCTGCGACTTTGGACTGCCGACTTGGGCTTAAAGTGCGTTGATTTTCCGGCGGAATTTGGCTGCATTTGGATCGCCAACTGTGCGGTAACTGTTTACATTCGTTGTGTAACTAACTGTTTGCTGTTTCCGCAACGACCTGCCTGGCAATTCTGTCTTTTCAATGGCGGCTGCTGCGCGAAAACTACCTGCCATTCAGCCGAAAGAGTACTGGCCGCTCTGTGGGGAGCAGCCCCGACTTTCGTGGCCCCAGTGGGAGAGGTCATTGCGTGCGTTTTTCGTGATGTACAACACCGGACTGCCAGACAATGGAAAGATGTCGGACACGGAGAAGAATTTGGTGATGTTGCAATTGTTGGGAGACTACGCCCACACACTCTTCTCTGCGCACCCAGACTACAACAAAGAACAAGAGATGACGTTCGATAACTACCTCCGTGCCGCTCAGTCCATCTTCCACAAGCCTGTCAATGCAGTTCGGGCCCACTTCGATTTTTGTACACGATGTCAACACTCCAGTGAGTCGGTTGATGAGTATCTACTCGCGCTCAGGGCATGGATGGCAGACTGTATGAAGACGTTTCCTGTGCAAGAGGGAGGTCAAGGTCAGGTTTTGGTAACTGATCTAGCAGACTTCTTGGTAGCTGTCCAACTGTGCAAGGGAATCGCCAGCAAAGAAGCTCAACAGAAGCTGCTCACAGAAGATACAGTTGACCTGAAGAAGTTCACCGATGTTGCACTCGCTGATGAGCGATCAAAACAGGATGTCTCGCACCTACAAGCCCCGGGTACAAGCAAGGTCGCGAAAACTCAACAGCAATTACGACAACAGCGTCAGGGAGGTTATGGAAAGCCTCCGTACACATCTCGTTCAAAGAAGGGAGAATCAGCATCACAGGCAGCTTACAAAGCGTGTGGTCGCCTGGGTCACAATGGTGGTTCAGAGTGTCCTGCCAGAGGGAAGAAGTGCACCTACTGCCATAAGCTGAATCATTTCAAGCAGTGCTGTTACAAGAATCTCCGAGATGAGGGTCAGAACGGTGTCAAGCAGACCAAAGCTGTTCATTCGCGAGCCAAAAGAAGGAGACGTGTGCGTGTCATTGATAGCACTTTGGCCAAGTCTTTCACTGGTACTGTACATATCGCCTCTGACTTTGGACAGTCAGCAATGGTTACAGCGGAAGCTGACAGCTGTTCAGACATCACGGGTATCACCTGGTCGCAATATCTGCATGATTTTGCAAACACTCCACTACACTCAGCCAAGCAGAAGCTGACCAATTTTGATGGTTCAGAAATCAATGGTGTGAAGGGCGTTTTTCCTGCAACAGTCTCCTACCAACAGCGCGAAGCACGTTTGGATGTGCTGGTGCTGCCAGATGAGTATGGAGCGCTGATCGGCAGAGATGCAATAGCTGCACTAGAACTCGTCCTGGATGGAAGCACTTGCACCGTGCGATCAGTGGTAAAGTGTGCAACTACTGCTGATGAACACACCAATGGTGACAACAGATGCTATCCAGACTTCGATGCTGCGCTACAAAGCATCAAAATGCAATTGTTGGAAAATTGCATCACAGATGGCACAATGGGTGCTCAGTCTCAAAGGAGAGCTGAGGACTTCTGTGACCTTGCTTCTCTGCAATCCATGGGGAGTTGCAGTATTCATGCACTGGCTACAAGGTCAGACCAGCTGTCTCAATGGAAGAAGGCTGGACTCTTGTCACTTCTACAGGAGACGCAGAATCTCATGAAGTCAGACATTGGAGAAATTCCAGAGTTCAAGCACAAGGTTCAGTTGGTTTCAAATGCGAAGCTGCCACCTCCACAGAAACTGCGCTCAATTCCACTGTACAGATGGGACAAAGCAATGGCAGAAATTGATCTGATGGAGCAGCAGGGCATTTGGCAGAAGGTCTACAATGCACCGTGTGTCCATGGTATGGTAACAGTGGACAAACCTGATGGCGGTGTCAGAATCACGACAGATCTGACAGGGCTGAACAAGCTAGTCGAACCGTTCCGGTATCCACTACCAAACATCAGAGACTTGTATGATCGCTTGTGCCAGGCGAAAGTCTATTCAAAGCTTGATCTGCACAAAGCCTACTACAACGCCAGTCTCGATGAAGAGAGCAGTCTGCTAACAACAACAATCACTCCAAAAGGATTGTATGCATACAAGCGGCTGCCAATGGGATTGAAAGATTCAGCAGCTGTGTTTCAACACCTCGTGAACCAGACACTCAGCGGCTTATCTGGATGTGAGCCATACATTGACGACATCCTGGTTTTTGGAAAGACTAGGGCAGAGCATGATGCAAATCTGTCAGCGGTGTTGCAACGACTTGACAAGAAGAATCTGCGACTCAACCTGGACAAGTGTGTCATTGCTACTGACTCAGTGCCTTTCTTGGGTCACATTATTGCCCCGGGTTCACTAAAGCCTGACCCAAAGAATTTGAAGCCGATTCAAGAGATGCCTGCTCCGAGCAATGTGAAACAAGTGCAGAGTTTTCTGGGCATGTTGAATTACTATGCCGATTTCCCGCCTACACAGCTGACTACTGTCTCCGAGCCATTGAGAGCATTGACTCGTGCTGGTGTCAAGTTCAAGTGGACAGACACGCACCAGAAGTCATTTGAAAAGCTGAAGGCAATGGCCTGTCAGGACCTCAAGCTCGGCATTTTCGATCCACAATTTCCGACGATTCTGCAAACGGATGCCTCCAATTATGGCATTGGTGGTGTGCTGTCTCAAGTTCAAAATGGAAAAGAAGTACCGATTGCCTTTGGACACCACACAGTGGATACCAGAGAACGCAATTGGGCCTCCAATGAATGGGAAGCATATGCCGCAATGTTCTTTTGTGAATATTGGGAGAAGTTCTTGTTGGGACGCCCATTCACACTGCACACCGACCACCAAGCTCTGACATCGCTATTGCACCAGTGCAGCAACAAGCGAAAATCAGCCAAGTTTGGAAGGTGGCATGACCGACTCAGTCACTTCAACTATACTGTGGAGTATAGAAGCGGCAATGATAGCTCATGTTCCGGATGCACTGTCAAGCCTAATCGACAAGGCAAGCCCGAGAATAAAGGCAGTCAATGAGCAAGTCAATTCAATGGGTCTGTCAGTTGCAAAATTTCGTGCCAGCACAAGAGAGGATCCAGTTCTCAAAGAAGTCATGCGCTTCATTGTAGAAGGATGGCCGCAGAATCGCAACAAAGTGCCAAATTCAGTGGTAGAGTTCTATAAGCTGCACAACGAACTCTCAGTGGAAGAGGGTTGCATAGTCCGTGGCGACAAGTGCCGAATACTCGTTCCAAGTTCCATGCGCAAAACTCTCCTGACAAGAGCACACAGTGGTCATCCTGGCATCGTTTGCTTCAAACGGAAGCTACGGGAAACATACTGGTGGCCAGGGATGGACAAAGAAGCCAAAGCGTTTGTGCGACATTGTGCACCATGTCAAGACTCTGGAAAGTCTGACCCAAAAGTGCACATGCCTGCCATGCACCTCCATGTCCCGGACAAACCATGGGAGGAAGTTTCGATTGACATCACTGGTCCATTTGTTGATGCACCGAAGCACCAGCAGTACATTGTTGTCATAATCGATCACTACTCGCGTTTTCCTGAGCTGCTCTGCACAACCGACATCACAGCTGGTAGAATCACCAGGTGGTTGGCAGAAGTCTTCAGCAGATACGGGAATCCTGCCAAGTTGATATCTGACAATGGACGACAGTTTGTGTCTGCACTCTTCAAGCGGTTTTTGGAATGCCGCGATATTCTGCATCAGTTGACGCTGGTCTACTGTCCACAGCAGAATGCTTTTGTGGAAGTGTTCAATCGCTACCTCAAGCATGGAGTGCAAACGTTCGCCAAAGGACAACTGCCATGGTACGATGGTTTGCTGGAACTGCTCACGCATTTCCGAGCGACAGCACATGCAAGCAATGCTCCTTCACCTGCAGAGCTCTTCTTTGGGCACAAAGTTCGTTTGGATTTCGAAGTTGTGCGTTCAAGAAGGAGGAGGGAAGAGAGAACGCGAGCCGCTCAGGAAGAAAACAAAAGCAGCGAGACCCAGTCAGAAAAAGCCATCGCAATCCACAGAAGAGGGCCTTACAAGATCGGTGACAGAGTACGTGTCAAACGGCCTCACACACTCAAAGGGCGCAGTCCGTGGTCAGAGCCGCTCACTGTTGTCAAAGTGATGGGGGATTGGATGTACAAACTGTCCAATGGTCAACTCTGGAATGCGCGCCGCATGAGATGCATCTATGATGATGAACCAAAGGATATCGCATCTGAGTGCACTGCAGAACCTCAGAGAGTTCAACAAGCATCTCCAGTTTTGCCACGCCGATCGCAAAGAGCCACCAAGGGACGTCAGCCACGCCGCTACTCTCCCAGCGACTACCCTTGATACTTTGATTGCATTTAAAGGAGAGGGGTGGTTGATGTATCGCCGCATAGAGCGTAGGTTGTTGCTGCGCCCGCTTTGTGTGTACATGCATTTATCAGACATGCCTCGGCACACTGTTGCTATTAATAGCGGGCCGCAGCGACCTGGCCTCAGCACAGGCTGGAGCCACTCTAGTGTAATGCTAAACCTGTTGACCGGTCGACTGCATAAAGACCATGTGTTGATTCGGCTCTCCCTACGCGCACACCTAAATAACCACTCGACCACCGACATACCAAAGACCAGTGTGTGTTGTTTTTGCGGTCACCATTGAGGCAAATGGTGTGTGTTGTTTTTGCGGTCACCATTGAGGCAAACATTGTGTGTTGTTTGCAGTCACTGTTGCGGCAAATGGTGTGTGTTGTTTGCAGTCACTGTTGCGGCAAATGCTGTGTGTTGTCTTGCAGTCACCATTGAGGCAAATGGTGTGTGTTGTTTTTCAGTTGCCATTGAGGCAAACTGTGCGTGTTGTTTGGAGTCACTGTTGAGGCAAACAGTGTGTGTTGTTTTGCAGTGACCAATGAGGCGACGGTGTGTGTTCTCTTGTGGTCACCGTTGAGACAAACTGTGTGTGTTGTCTTGCGGTCACCGTTGAGGCAAACGGTGTGTGTTGTTTTTGCGGTCACCGTTGAGGCAAACAGTGTGTGTTGTTTTTGCGGTCACCATTGAGGCAAACGGTGTGTGTTGTTTTTGCGGTCACCATTGAGACAAACGGTGTGTGTTGTCTCACGGTCACTGTTGAGGCAAATGGTGTGTGTTGTTTTGCAGTGACCAATGAGGCGATGGTGTGTGTTGTCTTGTGGTCGCTGTTGAGACAAATGGTGTGTGTTGTCTTGCGGTCACCATTGAGGCAAACGGTGTGTGTTGTCTTGCAGTCACCATTGAGGCAAATGGTGTGTGTTGTTTTGCAGTTGCGTTGAGGCAAACTGTGTGTGTTGTTTGCAGTCACCATTGAGGCAAATGGTGTGTGTTGTTTTGCAGTTGCCATTGAGGCAAACTGTGTGTGTTGTTTGGAGTCACCGTTGAGACAAACGGTGTGTGTTGTTTTGCGGTCACTGTTGAGGCAAATGGTGTGTGTTGTTTTTGTGGTCACCGTTGAGGCAAATGGTGTGTGTTGTTTTTGCGGTCACCGTTGAGGCAAATGGTGAGTTTTGTCTTGCGGTCACCATTGAGGCAAACAGTCGGTGCTGTTTTGCAGTGACCAATGAGGCAACGGTGTGTGTTGTCTTGCGGTCACCATTGAGACAAATGGTGTGTGTTGTCTTGCGGTCACCGTTGAGGCAAACGGTGTGTGTTGTTTTTGCGGTCACCGTTGAGGCAAATGGTGTGTGTTGTTTTTGCGGTCACCATTGAGGCAAACGGTGTGTGTGGATTTTGCGGTCACCATTGAGACAAACGCATTGTGTTGTCTCGCGGTCACCATTGAGGCAAATGGTGTGTGTTGTTTTGCAGTGACCAATGAGGCGATGGTGTGTGTTATCTTGCGGTCACCGTTGAGACAAATGGTGTGTGTTGTCTTGCGGTCACCGTTGAGGCAAACAGTGTGTGTTGTTTTTGCGGTCACCATTGAGGCAAATGGTGTGTGTTGTTTTTGCGTTCACCATTGAGGCAAACGGTGTGTGTTGTTTTTGCGGTCACCGTTGAGACAAACAGATTGTGTTGTCTTGCGGTCACCATTGAGGCAAACGGTGTGTGTTGTTTTGCAGTGACCAATGAGGCGATGGTGTGTGTTGTCTTGCGGTCACTGTTGAGACAAACGGTGTGTGTTGTCTTGCAGTCAACGTTGAGGCAAACGGTGTGTGTTGTTTTTGTGGTCACCATTGAGACAAACGGTGTGTGTTGTCTTGCAGTCACCGTTGAGGCAAACGGTGTGTGTTGTTTTTGTGGTCACCATTGAGGCAAACGGTGTGTGTTGTCTTGCAGTCACCATTGAGGCAAATGGTGTGCGTTGTTTTGCAGTTGCCATTGAGGCAAACTGTGTGTGTTGTTTGCAGTCACCATTGAGACAAACGGTGTGTGTTGTCTTGCAGTCACCATTGAGGCAAACGGTGTGTGTTGTTTTTGCGGTCACCGTTGAGGCAAATGGTGTGTGTTGTTTTTGTGGTCACCGTTGAGACAAACGGTGTGTGTTGTTTTTGCGGTCACCGTTGAGACAAACGGTGTGTGTTGTCTTGCGGTCACTGTTGAGACAAACGGTGTGTGTTGTCTTGCGGTCACCGTTGAGACAAATGGTGTGTGTTGTCTTGCAGTCACCATTGAGGCAAACGGTGTGTGTTGTTTTTGCGGTCACCGTTGAGGCAAACAGTGTGTGTTGTTTTTGCGGTCACCATTGAGGCAAATGGTGTGTGCTGTTTTTGCGGTCACCGTTGAGACAAACGGATTGTGTTGTCTCACGGTCACCGTTGAGGCAAACGGTGTGTGTTGTTTTGCAGTGACCAATGAGGCGATGGTGTGTGTTGTCTTGCGGTCACTGTTGAGACAAACGGTGTGTGTTGTCTTGCAGTCACCATTGAGGCAAACAGTGTGTTGTTTTTGTGGTCACCATTGAGACAAACAGTGTGTGTTGTCTTGCGGTCACCATTGAGGCAAACAGTGTGTGTTGTTTTTGCGGTCACCATTGAGGCAAATGGTGTGTGTTGTTTTTGCGGTCACTGTTGAGGCAAACGGTGTGTGTTGTCTTGCGGTCACTGTTGAGACAAACGGTGTGTGTTGTCTTGCGGTCACTGTTGAGACAAACGGTGTGTGTTGTCTTGCAGTCACCATTGAGGCAAACAGTGTGTTGTTTTTGTGGTCACCATTGAGACAAACAGTGTGTGTTGTCTTGCGGTCACCATTGAGGCAAACAGTGTGTGTTGTTTTTGCGGTCACCATTGAGGCAAATGGTGTGTGTTGTTTTTGCGGTCACTGTTGAGGCAAATGGTGTGTGTTGTTTTTGCGGTCACCGTTGAGACAAACGGTGTGTGTTGTCTTGCGGTCACTGTTGAGACAAACGGTGTGTGTTGTCTTGCAGTCACCATTGAGGCAAACAGTGTGTTGTTTTTGTGGTCACCATTGAGACAAACAGTGTGTGTTGTCTTGCGGTCACCATTGAGGCAAACAGTGTGTGTTGTTTTTGCGGTCACCATTGAGGCAAATGGTGTGTGTTGTTTTTGCGGTCACTGTTGAGGCAAATGGTGTGTGTTGTTTTTGCGGTCACCGTTGAGACAAACGGTGTGTGTTGTCTTGCGCTCACCATTGAGGCAAACATTGTGTGTTGTTTGCAGTCACTGTTGCGGCAAATGGTGTGTGTTGTCTTGCAGTCACCATTGAGGCAAATGGTGTGTGTTGTTTTGCAGTTGCCATTGAGGCAATCTGTGTGTGTTGTTTGGAGTCACCGTTGAGACAAACGGTGTGTGTTGTTTGCAGTCACTGTTGCGGCAAATGGTGTGTGTTGTCTTGCAGTCACCGTTGAGGCAAGCGGTGTGTGTTGTTTTTGCGGTCACCGTTGAGGCAAACGGTGTGTGTTTTTTTGCGGTCACTGTTGAGGCAAACAGTGTATTTGTTTGATGGTCTCTGTTCTGAACCTAAATTTTCAAAAATTTCTCGCCCTGGTCAGGCAGAAGCCAAACCAGGCCACTTTAAACTTCTAAAACTTGTAATTTCTGTCAATTTTAGGCTCAAAATGGTTTTAAACAGGTTTTAGAGGCTAATTAAGTGAAATTTTCACACTCTTGTTGGGCAGCGCCCAACCAGACAACCTCAAAATTTTACACCCCCTTTGCAAAATCCTTGGTACGCCACTGACGGCTTAGTGTATTGTTTGGTAGAATAGAAGAAAGTTCTCAAGAAAATAGTGTGCTCTTCATTATCACAATTTGACAAAAGTTTGGTAAAAGTGAGATGTTAAAAATCGCATTGTAGTTTTTACTGCAGTCTGTGGTATTATTTTTGTTTGCAGTTTTTCTAGCATTTCTCGTATTTTCATTATGTTTGAATAATGTCTGCTCATCGAATGTAATCCCAAACTGCTTTGTATTTTCAGGCAAGGAACCTTTAACAATTTTGCAAAATTATTGTGGAACCAAAGCCGAAGGAGGCGATGCAAACTCAAAAGAGAAATGGGACAGAAACTATGAGAACCAGTACGAACCACTCCTTATCCCCATAACAGACTATGATTTACCACACACACACACACATCTTTTAGTTTGCTAGATGAAACAAAAACAGTTTTGGAATCCTGGTAGTAGAGGTCTGAAAGAAAGAAGCTTTTTTCGAGTGTTGTCGGCTGACTGTGCATGGCATAAAAACGATTTCTGACACATTTACAATTGCATGTTTCTAGCTGCAAACACTTCTGCCTGAATGCAAGCCTCTAGGAAGCAAGCCTCCATTGTGCTGAGTTTCGCCTTTCTAACATGAAAAATCTCGAATTGCTAGTAGCGAATTTATACCAAAGCAGCTCATTAACCATCACACAATCTTCACCAAATTGTGCAGTTTAACCAACCAGTTTTGTCTCAGGAAGCTTGATTAACTGGTTAAAACACTGTCTAAGTCATCGTAGGCAGTATGTTTGTATTGATAATGATTTTCAATCTCCTGAAAGTTTGGTGGGGTCAGGTGTCCCACAGGGTAGCCTTTTGGGTCCAGTGGTGTTTCTGGTTTATATAAATGATTTGGAAAGTGTACTCCAATTTTCCAATATTAAGCTGTATGCTGATGATGCCAAGTTATATTTCTCGGTTCCTAAAGGGGTTGTAAATGAACGTCTCAGGACGGATTTAGGGCACGTGTTCGAGTGGGCCTCAAAAATTCAACTCTCAGTGGCTATTGAAAAATGTTCTGTTGTTCACTTAGGTTATGGAAACACTAGAGATGTTCCATGGAAAATTTCCAATGGAAAAAAAGGAAATTTTCCGGAAAATTTCCAGAAATTTTCCTAGGGGGTCGGAAAAAAATGGAAAAAAAGGAAAAATATTCATTACTGCTTTTTAATGAACCTGACGCGTTTAGCGCTCTTAATGCGATCAAAGAAACGTGAATCAGGTCTATTTCTAGTTGCATTTCTGTATTAGGTTCAGTTTGTTCGGCAAGCTCTCACTTTTGTTCCTGACCTGATTAAGTGGTCAGAAGATAAATTTTTGCAAGTGATAAAATTTTTTGCGCCCACAAAATTTTTGCAAGTGATAGAATGGATAGATAACGGAAAAACGTATAGAGGTTTGTTCAGTTGTTGAAAAAAGAAGACAAGAACACTTTTTACCGGCAGCCAAGGCTGCCGGTATAAGATTAGCTTTTCGTTAAGCGTGTAGGATGCAATTGTATCTTAAAGCGTGTGCACTCGGCGCCGTTCGGCTCGCTCGTTTTAAAGCTGCAGCCTTTAAGACACTCCAGCAGGAAGGAGAGTTTACTCGAACGGTTGGTTCGCAGTCATTTCTCTATGAATTTGGCTCAGATTTTCTGGATTTATTAACAAGATAACTGGGTACCTATTGCGAAAATTTGGCCCGAAAATTCCAAGTCCTGCTGGGTCTGTGGCCCCGAAAACTGACAACAATTTGCTGTGATTTGCAACTGAAAGCTGCTTTTTGAAAGAATAGCAAAACAGAAAACTGCTGTTAAAGGAATACTTGAAGAGTTTACTGTCTGACAGAATTGTCTGAAAGACAAAACTGATTTTTAAACAACTACTTAAAGAGTTTACTGTCAGAAACAATTGCTTGAAAGACAATAATGCGTTTTGAAAGTATGGTCTGAAACTTAGAGCTTACTATCAGCAAGACCTGTTTGAAAGAGAAAACTGCCTCTGAAAGAATTGCACAACCACTTTCTTCAAATAAATGTTTACTGACGTTTTCCTCTGCTGCCGGTCTAATTTTGTAAAAAAATTCCAAAAAGATCTGTCCCTGCCTCTAAAACTGAGAGAATCTTCAAAATGTACAAACTATCTAAAGTTTTATGCACTCATTTTGAAGAACCGTCTTGTTCTTTGAAAATTTACGCTGCAGTTTTAGTGCCTAAAATGGCGTCAGGACGTCCTAAGGACGATGTTACGTGGTCTCATTTTACCGTTAAAACAGAGGAAGGGAAGAAAGTTGCTTATTGTTGTAACTGTGAGTCGCGCTATCTGAATAATGTAACCAGAATGCACAAGCATTTGGTAGACAAGTGCAAGCGATTTCCATTGCCTGCGCGCCAGGCCTATCTCAGTCTCTCTACTGGTACCAGAGTACGCTGTTCCGCTCCCACCAGCTCTTCCGGCAACTCTCCAGCAGCAGAACAGCTGGTTCAAGCTGCTGTCGCCGACAGCCATGACAGTCAGGTCTCAGCTCCTCCACAACCGAAAAAAACCAGACAGTCCTCTTTGCTTGGTGGTTTCACTACAACTGGAATCGACAAGATGACCTGTTGTTGCGTTGTTAGCTTCCGATACATTACATGTTTGCAGTCATTTGTCGGTTTAACTCTCTTGTCTGGTCTGAATTAAACTCTATCTGTTGTTAAAAATATTACAATGCATAGAAAAAACAAAAAAGCTGTCTAGAATTATCTAGGACCTGCAAGGAGCCCATTTCTGGCGTTTACTCAAATTTTTAAAATTGGAAAAATATTATGGAAAATTTCCGGCGGACATTTTTTTCCGGAAAAGGAACATCTCTAGGAAACACCCACACCGAGTATTTAGTCAATGGTAACCCTCTGCCTGCTCTTTCTAGTATTGTTGATTTAGGAGTCACTTTATCTAACGATTTAAAATTTTCCCTCCATTGTCGTAAAGTTACAACTAAGGGCTTTCAAACCGTAAACCTAATCTTCCGTGCTTTTCACAGTCGAAACCATGACCTCCTTTTAAAATTATATAAAACGTTCGTGAGACCAAAGCTGGAATACGCAACTGAAGTCTGGAATCCAAATTTGCTCAAAGATATACAGGGTGGGCCATTTATCTATTCCCCGTTTCATTAGGACATAAGTTTTTCCTACACAGACCGATTTTGCTGAAATTTTGTATAGACACACCCTGATACTTCAAGTTTTTACTGTTAAAATTATAGCGCGTTCTGACATGAAATGTCTGAATAACAGTAAACCTTTCAAAAGTTCGTTATTGCACTGTGAATTATACTCGTAGTACAGAACGAGGCTGGCGATTTGTTTCTTTCTGCCTTCTGATGACAATTTTTGCATCGTCGCGACCGGTTGACATTCCAGAACTGAAAGAGCGCATCAGGATGGCCTTTGAAGAGATTACGGTCGAGATGCGGCAGAAGACTATGCTGGAGTACCGACTGAGGCTGGAGAAAGTGATCGAAAAAAGTGGCGGTCATGTGGAGATGCATAACTAGCGACCAGAGTGAAGGATTAGTTCTAAATTTTAACTGCAAAAATTTGAAGTGTTAAGACATTTGTATGTAAAATTTTAATAAAATCGATCTGACTGGAAAAAAAGTTATGGTTATATGAAACCGGGAATAGATAAATGGCCCACCCTGTAGATTTAATAGAAAGAGTTCAGCGTCTGTTTACTCGTCGATTGCCAGGTATGCAAAATCTTTCTTATTATGAGCGTCTGAGGGTCTTAAACCTTCAGTCATTGGAAGAACGTCGCTTGATTCGCGATCTGATTATGGTCTACAAGATTCTCGAGGGACTTGTGGAGCTGCCAAGGCAACTGTTATTTGAGTATGCTAATGTACGAAGCACTCGTGGTCACAACCGTAAATTGTTTGTTCAACGGTCAAGACTAGACATAAGGAAGTTTTTCTTTTCAAATCGGGTTGTTCCCTTATGGAATAGCTTACCAGCCGAAATAGTTAATGCAGCCACGGTTTCGCGCTTCAGAAAATTAATTGAACAGTTTGATTTTACTGAGTACTTACGGGGAAGGGCACTCGTGGACAAACGGCCACGCCCTCCCCTTGATCTGAGTTGCTTGTTATTCTGTTGGACGTGTATTAAAAACATTCAAACATTCAACCATTAAATGGACATTAAAACTCATTGCTGGAACATAGCCCCCAAAATGACATGCCTTGTGGCTTTTAGGACTCTTAGGAAAAATTGAAAGCTGTCAGCCGAATTTAATGAAATTACAAAATGAAATGCCGGGCATCCAGGTAAGTATGAGCACGAAAATTGAGAGTTGTTCTCTGGTCCGATTCGGTTTGGTTATTCAGATCCAAAAATGTTCTTTAGAGCCAGAGAGCTGTAACTCGATGCAGAAACACATTATTGCACGTCAATAGTGCAAAGTATGGGTGCCAGTCCTGCTATCTTGTTTTCATAAATGCGCAAAGCATTGTAAACAAGTTGGTTGAGCTGAACAGCTTTCTTGTCATTGGCACTGTGTTATTGTTGTATGCGAGTCGTGGCTAGGTGTCTTAAGTAGTAAGCTCCGGTCCACTGGGGGGGGGCAGTGCCCCACCCAGTGATCTCAAGACGGACCTCTGACAGAGGTCTGTCTTAAGATGCCGCCTTACTACGTCACTGCCCCCCTCAGAATTCGGGCTTGATTTTGGCGGGAAATTCAAATTGCCCCCCTCAGAATTTTGCCAGGAAAATTGTCAGATTTTAGCACACCCCGGCCAGATGACGTCTCTGCCTCTCCCAGTGGACGATCTTAAGATCGACTCTTACTACGTCACCGAGAATTTCAAAATTACTTTTGCACCAGCGGGGGTCGAACCTTTAATCGTTTGCTTCAGAGTCCAACGCTCTACCATCTGAGCCACACTATCAGTTAGAGTTAGATGTCTAAACGGTCTATATGTGTGTTGATGTCTGCCCCCCTCAGAATTTTGAAGTTGTTTTTTCCAGGAAAATTGTCAGATTTTAGTACACCCAGGCCAGATTACGTCACTGCCCCCCTCAGAATTTTGAAGTTGTGGCAGAGAATTTTAGCACACCCCGACCAGATTACGTCACTGCCCCCCTCAGAATTTGGGACTAGATTTTGGTTGGGAAATTTGGTGGTTGAGAATCTGGTTGGGAAATTTGGTTGTGAAATTTTGTTGGGAAATTTGGTGGTTGGTAAATTTGGTTGGGAAATTTGGTGGTTGTGAAATTTTGTTGGGAAATTTGCTGGTTGAGAATTTGGTTGGGAAATTGGGTTTGATTTTGCCAGTAAAAATTGCCAGATTTCAACACTGCCCCCCTCAGAATTTGAGGCTTGATTTTGGTTGGGAAATTTGGTAGTGGAGAATTTGGTTGGGCATTTTTGTTTGCGATTTGGTTGGGAAATTTGGTGGTTGAGAATTTGGTGTAGCAAAGCAGTACTTACCAATTTCAGCGAAATCACCAGTCAGATGTGAGGAGACTGTGCAAAAATTTCAGTTTCACAAATTCTCTGAGGTAAGTTTAAAAATTTTGTTTTTAGCAACTGTTTCACAAGATTATTTCGCCATCAGAATTTCGGTTTGTTTTCGGCGGGAAATTCAAATTTGAAAACAAAAATTAAATAGAAAATAAATAAAAAATGTGAAAATAATTATTAAAAATAAAACACGTTTAGAATCGGCGCCCAAATTTTTAAACAAAAATAAAACAAAGAATTGTTAGAAAAGAAATACAAAATGTGAAAATAATTAAAAAACAAATGTAATTAAAAATAAAAAACGTTTAGAATCGGCGCCCAAATTTTTAAACAAAAATAAAACAAAGAATTGTTAGAAAATAAATACAAAATGTGAAAATAATTAAAAAACAAATGTAATTAAAAATAAAAAACGTTTAGAATCGGCGCCCAAATTTTTAAACAAAAATAAAACAAAGAATTGTTAAAAAATAAATACAAAATGTGAAAATAATTAAAAAACAAATGTAATTAAAAATAAAAAACGTTTAGAATCGGTGCCCAAACATCGAATCTGGCTGCCAATTCGTGAAAACCCTCAGGGTTTCGAGATTCACATTCCCGACCTTAGGATTACAAAGATCTTACCAAGATCATCGATCTTCTTCGATCTGCACAAAGATTTTGCGATCTTTACTGAAGATTTGGCGCTCTTTGCTGGAGATTTCACCGGTATGGGGCCGTTCATAAACGACGTCGTTTCAAAATCCCGATTTTTCGGACCCCCCCTCCCCCCAAAATCGCCTTGCGTCGTTTCTTGGGGACCCCCCCCTACGGCGACGTCGTTTTCGGTTTACCCCCCCCCCCCCAATAAAACGGCAGTACATAGAGTACTGTGACGTTTTCTTGTTACCATACTGCACAATCAATAGAATAAATCCCTACAACCGCTCTGGGAAGCTTTACTGTATGGAGAAACGTTTGATAGAATGTGCATAAATCGAAAATAATGTAATTGAAGTACCCTAAAATTCCGAAAAAAGCGACGTCGTTTTTTGCTAACCCCCTCCCCCTCCTGGTGCGTCGTCTATCGTCGCATTTCAGCCGACCCCCCCTCCCCCCCTCTGGAACGACGTCGTTTATGAACGGCCCCTATTGCGCTATTTCCCTATAGTTTGGGTACCTGTGTATATGGCTGGTGTATATATGGGCTATATAGCACCAACACATGACATAAAGCACTAAGATTTGCCAAGATTTCACTAAGATTTCACAAGATTACACTAAGATTTCACAAAATCTCACCGCTATTGCACTATTTCCCTATGTTTCAGACAGTTGCATATATGGCTGGTGTATATATAGCACCAACAAATGACATATAGCACTAAGATTTACCAAGATTTCACTAAGATTTCGCAAGATTGCATTAAGATTTACTGAGATCACACTGAGATTTGTTAAGATCACACTGAAATTGCATAAAATCTCACCGCTATTGCGCTATTTCCCTATAGTTTGGGCAGCTGTATATATCGTTGGGATACGTGCTGGCTTATATTGGACACAAACACCAAGATTACAATGAAATCACACTGAGATTTCACAAGATTTCCCTATATTTTGGTCTGCTGTATATTATTCTGCTAACTAACCGGCTCTGGTCAGTATTTAAACCCAGCTTTTTGACAGATTGCTCATTGTATGTGTTTGTCTCGACAAGAATGGGTGACAGCAAACTCGATTTGACAGAGCTGTTTGGGGAAGAGGAGAAAGCGAAAGCGGCCCAAGACAAGGAGAAAATGCCCAACAAACGAAAACGTCAGCCAAAGTCCAACACTAAGAAACAGGTGAAAATCGAGAAAGGTATCAATGAGGCGGCCGGCAAACCACTGGAGGAGGTGGAAGAAGACAGTGAGGAAGAAGCTAACTGCCGTTGTGTGGTCTACATTTACATATAATTAACGAATAAAAGATTTTTCACTTGTTGGCTTCTTGCTCAGATCGCGGCAGGATTTCCCAAGATCGCACCGGGATTTCCCAAGATCGCACCGGGATTTCCCAAGATCGCGCCAGGATTTCCAAGATCGCGGGGATAGCGCTATTTTTCCGGCAAACGTTTACAAAAATTTGATATGAGGAAACAATTTATTCAATCATTTTTTGAACAAGCATTTAGCGTATACATCTCGCATCTTTGTGTTCACCTCAACACAGCTGTCACACAGTGGGAATTTCACGATCAGTTTTCCGTTCATCTTCTGCGCTGGCATGGTTCTGGAAAGTCTGAAACACGGTTCGCACATGTAGGAAAGTAGCGGTTGAACTACCTTCAGCGTTTCCAGTGAGGTCGGTTTTGGCAGGTTGTCTCTGCGTGGTTCCTCTGGGCGTTGCAGCTTGGCCAGAGGCGGTTGATCCCAGCGGGTTTTTCCTGGCGGCTGTGGAGGCTGAGAGGGTGGAGGGGTGCGATTGACCATCTCGCTGTGTTTTGGAGGGTTGGCCAGCAGAGCCTTCCGTTTGGCGATTCGCTTCTTCACCAGTTCTAGGTCCAATGGTGGTTTCCAGTGGCGGCGGTGCAGAATACCGCGCAAGTGGTTGATGAGGTTGCCGCGGGACTTGAAGGTTCGGTCGCACAATTTGCAGTAGAAGTTTTTGTAGTCCTCCATCGTCATTCCGTCGCGATCCAAGAGCTGCTGCAGAGACAAACGAGCCGCCATCTCACACCAGTACACAGTGAACAATGAACAGAAGCTGAAAAATTTGGCTAAAAGTAACTTTCAGTAGTTTGTCTTAAGACAAACTTTGTCTGCAGACAAACGCGCAGTGATGACGTCATCAAACTACAAATTCGCGCACGAGATAATCTTGAAACAAACACAAACTTGTTTTGTATATAAAGCGAACTATTTTCGCTCACAGTCAGTCTGTTGTGTTGTCACTTTGCTGTGCGGGTGACACAGAAATGGATGCGTGTGTTTGTCCAACGTGTGGTGTTCAGCTGTCCACTGCATCAAACCGTCGCCGCCATGAAAAACTTCAACACGGAATGATTCCAGCTGATGAAGAGCTTGAAAGCCAGCAAGATGAGACAGATTCTGAGGAGTCCGAGTCCGATGAAGGTGACAAAAACTGGGTATTTTTGCTTCGAGAAACATTTGACAACATGAATCTGAAGAGCTCGGAAGGACTACTGAAAGAACCACTCTACAGCGAGTTCTTTGAACAGCTGAAAAACACGCTTCAGGAAAAACTGAAGTTTGCATCGTATTTCCAAGATGAAGATGAGGTGTACACCGCTATCCTGAGTACTTCGAACAACTACATGGAGAGAGATCTCGGTGAGGAGGAAGCGATCGAGAAAGCTTGGGATGAGCGCAAGTTTCTGGTGAAAAAGTTCCTTCATGGGAATGAAGATCTCATCGAACAAGCTTTTGCTGATGAAGATGAAGAGCAGCTTGATGAACAGCAAATTGACGAAGATGAAGATCAAACTGATGATTGATTTGGTGGCGATATTATTATTTATTTGGTAAAATTTGTTTTCTGCGATATCAAAATATAGAGAAATAGCGCGATCCCGGTGTGATCTTGGGAAATCCCAGCGCGATCTTGGGAAATCCCGGTGCGATCTTGGGAAATCCCGGCGCGATCTTGGGAAATCCCGGTGCGATCTTGGGAAATCCCGGCACGATCTTGGGAAATCCTGCCGCGATCTGAGCAAGAAGCCGACAAGTGAAAAAACTTTTATTCGTTAATTATATGTAAATGTAGACCACACAACGGCAGTTAGCTTCTTCCTCACTGTCTTCTTCCACCTCCTCCAGTGGTTTGCCGGCCGCCTCATTGATACTTTTCTCGATTTTCACCTGTTTCTTAGTGTTGGACTTTGGCTGACGTTTTCGTTTGTTGGGCATTTTCTCCTTGTCTTGGGCCGCTTTCGCTTTCTCCTCTTCCCCAAACAGCTCTGTCAAATCGAGTTTGCTGTCACCCATTCTTGTCGAGACAAACACATACAATGAGCAATCTGTCAAAAAGCTGGGCTTAAATACTGACCAGGGCCGGTTAGTTAGCAGAATAATATACAGCAGACCAAAATATAGGGAAATCTTGTGAAATCTCAGTGTGATTTCAGTGTAATCTTGGTGTTTGTGTCCAATATAAGCCAGCACGTATCCCAACGATATATACAGCTGCCCAAACTATAGGGAAATAGCGCAATAGCGGTGAGATTTTATGCAATTTCAGTGTGATCTTAACAAATCTCAGTGTGATCTCAGTAAATCTAAATGCAATCTTGCGAAATCTTAGTGAAATCTTGATAAATTTTAGTGCTATAGGTCATGTGTTGGTGCTATATACACACAAGCCATATATGCGACTGTCTGAAATATAGGGAAATAGTGCAATAGCGGTGAGATTTTATGCAATTTCAGTGTGATCTTAACAAATCTTAGTGTAATCTTGTGAAATCTTAATGCAAACTTGCGAAATCTTAGTGAAATCTAGATCAATCGTAGTGTTATACGTCATGTTTTGGTGCTATATAGCCCATATATACACCAGCCATACACACAGCTACCCAAACTATAGGGAAATAGCGCAATACCGGTGAAATCTCCAGTAAAGAGCGACAAATCTTCAGTGAAGATCGCTAAATCTTTGTGCAGATCGGAGAAGATCGATGATCTTAGTGAGATCTTTCTAATCCTAAGGTCGGGAATGTGAATCTCGAAATCCTGAGGGTTTTTCACGAATTGACAGCCAAATTCGATGTTTGGGCACCGATTCTAAACGTTTTTTTATTTTTAATTACATTTGTTTTTACAATTATTTTCACATTTTGTATTTATTTTCTATTTAATTTCTGTTTTCAAATTTGAATTTCCCGCCGAAACTTCCACCAAATTCTGAAATATTCTTGTGAAACAGTTTCGAAAAACAAAATTCTTAAACTTACCTCAGAGAATTTGTGAAACTGAAATTTTTGCACAGTCTCACATCCGACAGGTGATTTTGCTGAAATTGGTAAGTACTGCTTTACTACACCAAATTCTCAACCACCAAATTTCCCAACCAAATTTCGCAAACAAAAATGCCCAACCAAATTCTCAACCACCAAATTTCCCAACCAAGTTTCGCAACCAAAAATGCCCAACCAAATTCTCCACTACCAAATTTTCCAACCAAATTTCGCAAACAAAAAGGCCCAACCAAATTCTCAACCACCAAATTTCCCAACCAAGTTTCGCAACCAAAAATGCCCAAACAAATTCTCCACTACCAAATTTCCCAACCAAAATCAAGCCTCAAATTCTGAGGGGGGCAGTGACGTCATCTGGCTGGGGTGTGTTAAAATCTGACAATTTTCCTTGCAAAATTCTGAGGGGGCAATTTGAATTTCCCGCCAAAATCAAACCTTATTTCTGAGGGGGCAGTGACGTAGTTTTTTCTTACTAAAATTCTCTGCCACAACTTCAAAATTCTGAGGGGGGCAGACATCAACACACATATCTGTTTCGCGCACGGTGTTGATACACGGTGTATCAAAATAATATTTCGTACATCCCATTTCGTACATCGTCGATTTCATACAATATTATTTGAGTTTGATGTGTACGAAAATGTTACACATTTACTCGAAAATAATACACGCTTGCTCAATTAATATTTAGCATATTCAAAAAATATTCTGTTTCATGAAATAAAAGAACAAGCTTGTTGCAGGCATTGGATGACAAATATTAGCTTTGTATTATTTTTTGTAGCATTGGCGCCGCTCCGCATCGCATATATATTTACGAGCAGTGGGGGTAGAGGCCCACAAGTACGAAGTCTCGATTTTTCAATCGCCTCTCGCCCTCCCTCTATCGTACTCCGTGCGTAGCTGCCTGGCTATTAGTGCAAATTTTTTATTTTTGCCGGCATGTTCTGGTAAAAATTCTAAATTTACGGCTAAAATTCAAAAATTTCCGTAAAAATGTAATTTTCCATGAAATAAGAACCAGTTTTCCGACAAAAATTGTCAAAAAATCCAAATTTTCGAGGAAAATTTGCAAAAATTTTAGGTTCAGTGCGTAGCTGCTAAAATTCATTTCTATGGCTCGAACGAATATGTACAGGCGTAACACAACAACAGAATCTGATGTGCAACGAATAAATTCTGTGATTTATAACTTTTGCCACGAAAAATGATGTTTAAGGTAGCTTTGATTCGATAATCCTGGAAATCAGTAGAAAGTTGGCCAACTTGTACAGATTAACGAGACTTCACTGTGCTTAGTAAATATGGTTGCTCTCATGTTTGACTTAGGTTTGTTTGTTGTTGATTTGTCTACAATTGAATTCCGCTGTCAAGTTCAATGACAGTGACAGTAAGACGGGCTTGCATTTTTCTATTAGAATTGCCAGCCAGCCGAAGTTCCGTTATATTCAAATTTGGCTGCTAAATGTCAAATCACTGAGATACTGCTATATTTTCCCTTTGCAATTTCTCTCTCGTATTCTCTTTTGTGGCGCCTTTCCGATCTCTTGAGCGAACGCGTCGTTTCAGCTTATGTTTTATTGGTGATGGCGGATCAACCCGACTCGAGCATCGACCCGAGCAGTGGCAACAGTAGCGGGCAGTCCGCCGAATCTCTTGTAAGTTTACCATGCATGTAACAGGTCCCGGCCGGGGAGGGGGAAGGGGTTTAATCTTTTGTGTTTTTGCCTAAGCCCGCTGAGTAGCAGAGTAAAATGTTAGCTTGCTTTTTAGCGGTCTGATTTGGAAGTCAGCATTGAGCGATCAGACGATGAGCAAGACTTCATGCCTCCACCTCCAGTCCCGTCAGTCAAAGTTGCAACTTTAGCACGTCCAGTTCTTACTTCTGCGTTGGCATCTCTGCTGGCCTATGGGGAGAGTGCAACAGAAAGCCCAAGTTCTGTTCTGGTTGAAGACAGAATGGATGGCGGCCCATCGATTCTAATTTCCGCAGTGCTGAGCGAGACGGAAGCATCTTTCAAAGACGTACTTATTTATCACAAAATCCACGTATGTTTTAAAGTATACGTACTTTGATTCCTTGCCAGTTTCTACAGTTCAGCGATCTAATGTTGCCAAATATGGTATTAATAGTTCCATATGCTGCTAGTTCCATTGGTACCACTTCGATCCGATTTTGTACCATGAAACCGATACCATAATGGCACCACTTGACCTTTCCGTTACCATATTCTTATTTCCCGGACTGCACTACGTTGGGTTTTGATTTGAAAGTACAAATTTGAATATCAACGCTTCTGTAGTCGCTTAGAAGCTCCGGTTTTTACTCAAATACTGCAAATATTTTTTTTGTTTTAAATTGTAAGAAAATCCAACAACTTTGGCCTAAAGTTTGCTTCTCAGAAGAATTTTTTCCGGGCGTTTGACGCTTGCCGGTGCCGTCTGTTACATGTACGAGTTATACTAAAACTACAAGTACCTGTATTACAATACAATAGGTTGTGTTGATTACTGCTGTTTAGATGCTGCCAAAAATCGCCTCTGGGTTGAAAACTCCTCCAGACAATGCGAAGAACAATCCAATTTCTTCTTTTGAGGTACGTGACGCTCGCTTTTCATTGTTTTTTGCAGGTTTATAAACAACCGCTGCTAATGCTAAATTCTTGGTTAAAACTTGTCTAGAGGAGGTCTTCCTAGAGGAAGACGTGAGCTAGCGTTTCGGTGGGGGACGGTAAATTTTAATTCTTGAGGGGCTGAGAGGGATAGCAGTGGCTGATGGGGTAGAGCGGATGCTAAGCCAACAAGTCCGATTTATGCTAAAATCAAGGCCTTTCGGCTTTTTTGTTAAAATAGGTTAAAATGAGCTATTCGGAGCTCATTTACACCTAGTCTAGACGTACTTTTATCATAATTTTCTATACAAAATTCTTTCAAAAAATTCCTGAGGGGGTAGCTTGACCGCTCCCTGTCCTGGGCGAAACCCCCTGACAGTCAAATCCCTCCACCACCCCGTTCATCGGCCCGGACCTGTTCCATGTATAAAACCGACCGACTTGGGCCAGGCCCGATTATCGCCCTTGAGAAGATTAATCCATCCATCCCTGTCCGGGTTTTTTATGGTAGGCAAGTGAAATTATTTATGAAAATGTAGGTGATAATGATCTTAGGTGATGAAGTTCTGTGCCAGAGCATTCGATTGGCAGAGTTACGAACCTGTCCGACTACCATGCGGAGATATTGCGCCATTCAGTTTTTCACCTTTGACGTCGGCTACAGATCGAGAGAAAGAAATGTCAGAGGCAAAGCGGAGTGGGTTTTCTGAGGGCGAATATGTAAGTGACTTGGTTGGCACTACATTCATATTGCAGCAGAGAATTGCAGATCCTATGTGACCTGCCGTCTTTCGGAGGTATGGGCGAGCTTCAGAAGGATCCATTTGTTCCGGTCGATCACACTTCGATGCCATGTGGATTTAAAGTGAATGACAAGGTACTGTAAAGCGCTAGAGAAAATGTAACGGAACAGTCTTGTGCAAATAAGAACTGATTCTGAATATGGAAAATAGCTTGAAGAACTGAAAAATTGTCACAAATTCTCGCCATTCGAATGCAGCCGTTTTTTTGGCTAAGGCAGTTGTAGAGCCGACGCAGTCCACTAAGACTGACCCGGCTGAAAATTTCCTCCTGAACAGATTCCTATTGAAGACAGCGTTATGGCCCGAAGTGTTACTAATACTATGATGAATTATATTTTTATCTGAACTTTATTCATATTTAAGGTGTGGGTGGCGTGGCCAAATTATTCGGATAAAGCAATCGTGCAAGGTACCGTCGTTGAAGCATTGGGAACTGTTCCTCAAACAGGGTTGTCGTTACAATGGTACAAGATCGTCTTCCACCGCCTGTCGAACAACTTCAACAAAGGATATTATGTGCGTAGATAGCGATTTATGGACTTTTTTGGAAATTGGCTTTTCCACCTATGTGATAACTCGTAACCCCTTAGGATTTTTCCAGTCCATGTATGGTGTGTCCCTGCCATGAACGGACAGAGCATACATGGACCGGAAAAATCCCCGAGGGGGTCTGTAGGTCTTGGGGCACGGTTGTTAGGATCAATTAGGTCTTAACAACTGTGCTTGGGGTGGGTTGGAGGTTTGTAAAAAGTCCTAAAAACGCCTATTTTGCCTTAGAAAGCGAAAATTTTCTAGCCAAGCAAGACCTCTACCATTCAACTCTTTCTTGGCAGATGGCCCACCGATGCTTTATTGCATACTGGTGCAATGTATTATGCAAAATATGCCTAACTGTCATGTGTGCATGTTAATGTATTTTTAAGTCCCAGCTTCTAATCCCGGAGACAGCGTTATCACTGGTGCTACCCTCAGACAGAGACGTTCCAGTCACTGGTACACGACGCCGCCAAAACGACAACTGGGAAGTTCAAAAATTGAGATTTTCCAAGGAACGTCTTCCACGCGGTGCCATTTTATACATGGAAAATGGTTATCATCGGGTCCTTGCTCACAACTCCAATTTTGGCGGGATATTTACACATCCGTGCCAGCCTGATGGCGAACTGATTGGTTTCGCTAACGACATGGAGTTCTACAGGTTAGTTTGCGGTTGGAACTTTAGCAATATAGAAGACAGATTCCTTTTTACTTGGTTTCCTGGGTATAAATTGTGCCAGGCCAGTACTCCTATTTGTCTTGTCAGGTACTAGATGCTCTTACTTCTTAGCCCATCGGCCGGCTGGTCGGTTGGTGTTAGCTGCCCGTTATGCTGCCAATTTTGCCAGGCCTTTTCAAACTACCGAAACAGTTTACTTTCTATTTACTTCATGCTCAGAAAACGTTTATGCGTTTCTCAAGGCTGATTTTTTAAAATTGCCTCCCCTGTTTGGAAAGTAGCCCAACCAGAGCTATCAGATACCAAAAATTTCTGTTTTGACAATCTTTTAATGTCGAAAAATAGACATTCTTGTCTGAAAACTCGAAACTGGTGGTTAAAAAGCTTATATGGGCTTTCTATTGATTCTTAGTAGTGATTCCCTGCGATTTTTTGACAACTTTAGCTTTCGCGGTCGTGCTAGGCCGGGCCCACCTAAAAATTTGAAAATCCGGGGCTGGTCAGGTCGCAAAAAATGCCGTCCCATAACAGGTCTCTGGCGCTGGTTATGGTCCACACCATGCCAGAGCTTCAGTTCCCCTACAACTTTGATCCTGAGGTTTCAAGTCACTCTGACGCCTCCATAAAAAGTTATTCACAAAAAGACTTTAGTACATGCATATTTACTTAGGTACGAGAGTCTCTCCTCGGTGAATTGGACTGATGAACAACTGAAGATTTACTGGCTTTCGATTTTTCCTCGCACTAGTAGCGGTCTCAGTGCCTTGTGCGCGAAACTGAAGATTAACTTCAGTAAAGGTCCGAAGGCAAAACGCTCCCTTTCTGATTCTTCGGATCAGGCGTCTGGTGCTTCTCAGCATAATCGTGGCAGCACTTTGTCAGTAAAGTCAGACAAGAAGACAACTTCGAGGTCAGTCAGAAATTTTGGCTGTTTTTAAGGAAACTTGGCACGCAATGTCACAGCGCTTTTTGGAATTTTTGGGAAATCGGCTACCCGATCTCCCAAGGCAATTTCAGCCCCCCCACAGATTATTCCGAATCGGCAGGTCGGGCACGCTTTTGGGCCCGGCTGGTCGGCCCCGGGCGACCCGATTTTAAAAAAGTTTCTGTTAAAACATAGAGATTTTTTGTGTATTTTCTTGCGAATTCAGTATAGTTCAATATAATTGTGTTTTAAGTTATTCTTTAATCATGCATGTAACAGGGGGGTCTGGGGGGTCTGCCCCCCACCCGACTTAGGCCAGACCCCCCAGATGGGGACCCTCCTCCCCCGAGACGATTTCACCGCCCCCCCTCCGATTTTTCTGGCAAGTAAATTTTCGAGCAAATTTTTGCAATTTTTTACAATTTCACACACAAAAATTGCCAAAATCGCGCCTGCAAAACAGCACTTTTTAGCTGTATTTCAGCCCAAATTAGCGATTTTTGGCAATTTTTAGCCAAAAAATTGCGATTTTTTCGATTTTCGAGCGTTTTTTAGTGCCCACCCCCCTCCCCCAAAATTTTGGCTCAGACCCCCCCGGCCGGCGCCAGACCCCCCCAAACCCCCCTCCCCCATCGGCGGATGACCTGTTACATGTATGTCTTTAATATTCTGACAAATTAATCAAATCTCGACCTTATTTTCTTTGATTTTGTTAGAAAAATTACGTATTTATCAGTAAAAGATCAAAACTGAGTCAGAATAAGGAAAAACTATGAAAAAGAGCTGAAAAAGTGCTGAATTTGGCTTATTTGAACCCAGCCGATTATTTTACCGAAAAAAAGCGGGCCAGGCCTCAAAATTTGGAAAACGGGAAAACGAAAATGCTTTCCTAATTCCGATGGAATGGATTGCACCCCTTGTCTGGTCTGATGGAGTCTGTTGGTTTTGCCTAAAGCTAACTTTCAGAGAGAGAGGAGTCGCTCACAGCACACCCACTACGTCAGCTATCCCCCCACCGGTCTTTGACTGTGACAGTGCTTCTGCTGTGCTTCAGCAGTCTTCCCCTGGAAGAAACGGAACAGTAGCAGATGATCGAGAGAAGCCGTTGGAAGCAGCCGATCGGGCTCCATCTGAAGCTATGTCTTTTTCTCCTACCCTTGCCACTCCGGTGGTGTCTGAGCCTGTAGGACAGGTGAAGAGGAAGAAATCCCGAGTGACTGGCAGACGTGTTCGAGCTGCGCGCAGAGATAGACTGCAGAGGCAGTCCCCAAAAGTCGAACAGATCTATTCGTGCCTAGCCGAATTCACCTCGGTTCAGAAGAGCCTTGCAGAAAGCTTAACTGAACAGTGCAAGACTGTGCTTGAAACTGCCAACTCTCTTCTGCGTGCGAGTACTGCTAGAGAGGAAGCTAGTGCAACCTTGTTTGAGGAGTTGAAGCAGCTCCTGGCAGGCCGTACCGATCAGCAGCAACATCAACAGTTGCTCCATTGTATTGAGACGCTTCATCAATCTGCAAACGAGCTAAAGTTTGTTTCTTAATATTAATGCTAAGGGATCGTACCGGCCAAGGTCAATCTCAACTCCGTATGATGTGCAAAAACTTAACTTAAATCTTAAAATTTTAAAAAGCTCCGAAACGCTTGGAAATTCGTTTGTAGCACGTAATAAGAGCCTAAAAATAGCTATTTTAAACTGCCAAAATAACGTTTAAGAACTAAGAACAAGCAAAAGAGGAGAGAAAGGGCTTCCAAAACACCGATTTGTGTTATTTATTTAAGGTCTGCTGTGAATAAGCTGAACACCGTTCAACGCAACCAGCTTCTTGGAGGGGCAGTGTTCGTCGATGGCGATCCGCAGGCTGGTCAGGAAGTTGTGGCTTACGAAACTGTAACGCCCGCGCCAGATAGCCTACAGTCAGAGCGCCACGCAGGAGGTGCTGGATCCTCCCTACAAAATTACTCTTCTGCGTCAGCTCACCATGATTCGCCTCAACCCATTGAGCAACTGAATGGCTGCGATTCGCCTCAACCTGTTGACTGGGATGATGAAGCTAATAAGTCGCCTTCCTTCTCACCTGACCGTAAGACCTATTTTGAAACCTCGGTTTTACTCATAAATTAGGCTAGGCTGTCTTTCAGCAGAGCTAGAGGTCAGCAGTGGTTCTTGTCGTGTGAGTGCGTGTATGAGTGTGTATTTGCTTAAGCGTTTTAGGTGCGAGTGATATTATCATAGAGCGGTGTGTCCACAAGGCTGTCACCCCTCTGGTGTAAAACATCTCTGCTGTAACTGGCAGGTTAGCGAGACTGGTCCGCTACCGGCCAGTGTGTGTGTAATTGTACCCTCTCTGCGTGTAGCCGTTCGTTACTCTTTCTATTTGTTATTAAAATACGGCCGTCCTTTCTGCTCTATGGCTTGTTAGCACCGTGCAGCAAAACCGAACTACACTCACGCGCCGACAACCACTCGTGCCACCGTGTCATTGGCGACGCCGGAGTAGTCAATTCGCAGCTGTCGGTCACTACAATTTTTGCCACCTACTGCCAAGCCATCGGGGTGCAGTTTGGACACTGCGTGTCATCGCCGTATCCAGTACTTATCGCGATCTGGTTCAGTCTGGGATACTGTTCCTAAATCGCGCCATCATTCGTCACAACCGCCGATCGCTGGTGCCTGTTTTCACCAACGGGGCCGACGCAAGACCGGGACGCCGATCAAAGCCGACCCAGCGCTGTAGTCAAAGGGTACCGTTTATTGGGACGCCGATACACGTAACCGGCGACTAGCGCAAGACAACCAGCCAGCCAGTCGATCAGCGCCAAATTCGAAAAAGTGGTAACGAAAAAGTGGTAACGAAAAGTGGCAATGACTGATCAGGAGCAGCGGCAGGGTCCAGGACCAGCCAACCCGGTGCAGAGGGAAGCAAGAAGGGCCTGGAACATTCCAGACGTCCAACCATTCTGGCCTGTCGGTAGTCCAGAACCAAGGTCATGGACCAACTTCATATCGGAGATGGAGTTGTGGATCGAGCAACAAGAGATGAAGGAGGGCGTTCACATGACAGACCATGAGCTCAACAGCGCCATCACCAGTCGCCTCGGGCCTCAGGCGTTCGAGAGATTCAGGGACAGTGTTGGCCTGGATCGAGCAACAACAACACACCAGGACTACAAAGAAGCACTCAGTAAGCTGTTCAAAGTGAAACGGTCTGCAGTCAGGGCCTATAAAGAGTTCACCTCCATCAGACAGCTACCCGGAGAGACAACTACAGAGCTGCTCTGCCGCCTCAGGCGGGCAGCCACTGAGTGCGACCTGCAGAACAAGCCCGTCAATTACTTCATCGCTCTCCAATTGGTGTGTGCTATTGGAAGCACATACACAGCCGTGCAGGAAACATTGCTGAGCCGTGCCGCGCCAGATCTAGGTGAGTTTACCAACCTCCTGCAAGCTGCTGAGACTGCCAAAGCAGATCAAGCTGCCATCGACGATAATGCAACAATTATGGCGATTGTTGCTGCCGCGCAGAAGCAGAAGCCAGGACAGCAGGCAAACAAGAAGAAATCGTGGGGATCATCAGGCCAGGGTTCTGTTGGGAGGAACCCGCACACCTACGGGTATGCCTACGGGTGCTGGCCACACCCCCACCAGCAGCAGTCAAGCTTTCGGTATGCAGTTGGCCAACAGTGTGGGAACTGTGGCTATGAGCGACACACCAGCCTGGATCAGTGTCCAGCGCGCAATCGAGTGTGCCAATTCTGCAAGAAGAAGGGACATTTTCAAAGCGTTTGCAGGAAGAAAACCCGTCAGGCAAACGTTTCACGCAAGTCAGTGGGGTCCGTTTCCATTGGTGCAGTGCAGCATGCGTTCCAGCTGAGGGTTCAAGTCCAGCCATTGGGACAGCTGCCTCAACTAGTCACCTGTGCTGTGGATAGCCAGGCTGACATCTCGGGACTACCAGAGCCGCTTATTCAGTCACTCTTTCCTGAGTTGAGGACCACACCCACTGATTGTCGCCTTCGCAATTTTGACTGCTCACGTGTCAACGCTGACCTGCAGACTTTCCCGTGCAAAGTCATTCATGGCAATCGGTCAGCCCAAGCCCTGTTCTACGTCCTGCCAGCTCAATGTAGTCCTGTTTTGGGAAAGGACTGCATCCAAGCATTGGACCTGCAACTCTCGGGTGGAGATTTGTCAGTGAAGGCAATCACAGGAGCATCTCAGGGTCTTCAGTTGAGACATCAACCATCCTCCAGTCAGGGTTCAAGTGCAAAGGGACAGACCTACAAAGCGCTCATTGGAGGGCGCTATCCTGCTCTCCTCAGCCCTGAGATGGGATTGATTCCAGACCTACAACATAGGATTGAACTGGAGCCTGACATGAAGCCCTATGAGTGCAAGGTGCGTTCAATTCCAGTCTACCGCCAAGAAGGTGCCCTGAAAGCCATTCAGGAGTTGGCAGATCTCGGAATTTGGACAAAAGTTGATCGTTCTACAGTGGTCAATCCAATGGTGGCCGCAGACAAACCTGATGGATCAGTGCGGGTCACCACCGACCTCACTCGCCTCAATCGTTTTGTGAGACCAGTGCGCTTTCCACTTCCAAACATCCGGGATGTCCATCAGCGCCTAGCCAAATCTACTGTGTTTAGCAGCCTTGACCTGGTCAAGTTCTACCACAACATCGCACTACATGAAGACAGCAAGCCACTCACTGCTACCATCACTCCGTTGGGACTGTTCCAGTACAACAGACTTCCAATGGGACTGTGCGATGCTGGCGCTGTGGCTCAGAAGTTCATTTCTGAGTTGCTTGGAGACATTCCTGGGTGCATTCCCTATGTGGATGACATCATCGTGCATGCTCCAGACAAAGACACCCACGATAAAATTCTTCACCGGGTTTTGGACAGCCTGGAAAAAGCCAACCTTCGCCTTAACATCAAGAAGTGTCACTTTGCCCAGTCAGAGATCAAATTTCTGGGTCGTGTAGTGTCGCATGGAAGCATCAAACCTGCCAAGGAGAACCTGCAGCCAATCGCGAACTTTCCGGTGCCATCCAACACCAAGGAGGTCCAGCGATTTCTGGGTATGCTCAACTACCAGTCAGAGTATATACCAGAACTGCACCAACTGGCAGAGCCACTGAGAGCACTCACAAGAAAAGCGCCGAGCAAGGCAGGGAAGACAAGCAAGCAGTTTGTCAAGTTCACCTGGGGCGAGAAACAACAAGAAGCTTTCAACAAGCTGAAAGAGGCTGTCTCCAAGGATCTGCAGATCTGAGTGACAGAGCAAATCAAGGGACCAACGTGGTCAAGCCTCCAGAAGCTCACAGCCAAGGACCCCATGCTGCAGCAGGTTATCAAACACCTCAAAGCCAGCACTCCCAAGGACCGGTTGCCAGCAGTGCTCAATTCCTACAAGTCTGTGTGGGACCAATTGACTCTAGAGGATGAATGCGTGTCAAGAGAAGGCCGGGTTGTCGCGCCTCAGCAGTTGTGGCAAACGATTCTCCAACTTGCACACAAGGGCCACCCTGGCATCGACCGCATGAAACGCCTGCTTCGCACCTGCTACTGGTGGCCTGGTATGGACAAACAGGCTACCCACACTGTCAAGTCATGCCAGCCATGCGAACAGAGCTCAAAGTCTACCCCCAAGGTCAAGCAGCCTGTCCAGGAGCGACCACGACCTACCAAACCCTGGTCAGAGCTCGCCATCGACATCACTGGCCGCTTTGCTAATGCGCCAGATGGAAGAGGATACTGCGTAGTCTTGATCGACTACATGTCAAGCTTTCCTGAAGTGCTGTGGACAGAGGACACCACCAGCACCACCATCATCAATTGGCTGAAGGAATTGTTCGCAAGGTATGGACACCCTGCTCAAATCCTCAGTGACAATGGTCCTCAGTTTGTGAGCCATGAGTTCGTCAATTTTTTGACCAGCAGAGGCATCAAACACCTACGCATTACGCCATACAGCCCCGAGCGTAATGGCCTAGTGGAGCGGTTCAATGGGACGCTGAAAGGTGTTGTGGAAACACTACCACCGAACCCCAGCCGCCATGTGTGGGATGCAGCGATGCTCGACTTCTTAGCCAACTACCGCGCAACTCCTGGTAATTGTAGCCAGAGTCCTGCCGAACTCATGTTTGGAAGACAAGCACGTTTGCCATTCCAGTTCACTCAACCAACTATTCAACCAACGCCTGCTGCCGCAAAACCTACACCTCAGCCTCAAGCTCCAGTGGACCGAAAGCTCATTGGAAAGCTGTACCACCCAGGTCCATTTCGGAAGGGGGAGAAGGTACGCGTGCGAAGACCAGCAGTGCAAATCCGCAAGGGACAGTCACCCTACACCAAGCCACTGCTGATCGTGGAAGTTTTGGGTTTCTGGACCTACCGCTTAGAAGATGGCCAAGTAGTCAATGCTCGCAGGTGCAAACGCCATTATGCCAGTCCCACCGCACCCCAAGATGAGGATTACGTGCAGCGACCTAACGGCCCGGCCAGAGGTCATGGGACTCCACGTGCTAGAACGCCACCGCAGCAGCTGACTCCTCGGTCAGCCACACCATTCTACACGCCGCCACAGCAACGCTACAATTTGCGAGACCGGCAGAAGATTAAAGCTCCAAGACGCTTGATTGATGATCTGTGATACGTTGCTGTGTGCTCTTTGTTTCTTTTGGTATCTGCCGGCAACATCACCCTCTCATTTCGAGGAGGGGGGTGGTGTCGTGTGAGTGCGTGTATGAGTGTGTATTTGCTTAAGCGTTTTAGGTGCGAGTGATATTATCATAGAGCGGTGTGTCCACAAGGCTGTCACCCCTCTGGTGTAAAACATCTCTGCTGTAACTGGCAGGTTAGCGAGACTGGTCCGCTACCGGCCAGTGTGTGTGTAATTGTACCCTCTCTGCGTGTAGCCGTTCGTTACTCTTTCTATTTGTTATTAAAATACGGCCGTCCTTTCTGCTCTATGGCTTGTTAGCACCGTGCAGCAAAACCGAACTACACTCACGCGCCGACAACCACTCGTGCCACCGTGTCAGTTCTGATAATGATTCCATCGAAAGTGATGGTGCTGCTGCCAAAGCGCATGGAGTAGATGATGATCCATTCGCATTCGACCCTCATGAACGGCAATTCAAGTATCATCTACATTTTAAGCGAATAAAAAATGTAACAAGGATCAGCCACTACCCCAATCTGAGCAAAAACAGTTTGGGGAGCATTGAGCCGTTTGTGGTTCACTGATTTTCTCCACTCAACAATGTTTTGACACAATTTTCCATAGAAAGGTAGGTGGGTTTTGAAAAAATGCGCTTTTATCGGTTTGTAGCTGTATCCGAAACATGCTATCACGTTCTAGCAATTTTTAGTCCAAATGTCGATTTTTGGCGATTTCTAGTGCTCTTCTAGGACCAAACCTGAGGCGCCTACGCCGTCAGCCCCTTTGTCCATGTCTGGAACAAACACTTTCAGGTACTTGTCAGACGCAGTAGAGACCTCCAGGTACTTCTCTTATTACGAAGCTCGGAAGACCGGGGAAAAGGCCCCTGGTGTGTTGCCGACTAGCAGAATGCCTAGCAGGGAGCCCAAACGTAACGGGCATGTTCTTGTGGACTTTGACAAAGATCCCAGTTTCTGGGCAGAAGAGGATGGTCTAGAGAACGAGATACAACCTGAAGTCTCGCCAAGTACCCAGAAAGAGCCGCAGAGTTCGCCAACGCTTTCTGCTGAAAAACGGTCAACCCCTAGGCCACGTGATGTACTCATAAATAGGATTGCCACTGCTCCGAACGATCTGTCCTTGGTTCCACCCCTGGACAAGCGAAACGTCGGACCGAGCATGTTGCATGAGTAAGATATTTAACAGTCAGGCACTTAACGCCGTTTATGGTACTGGAGGCCATGGGTAGATGTACCATAAATGGTACCGGCACCATATGGTACTACCACAGTCTCCGAACATGGGGTACCATAAATGGTGCGGTGTCACTACCATTAAACGGCGTTAAGTGCCTGACTGTTGAATGCATTTCGCACTGCCTGTCTGTATCGTCTGTTTAGGGGTAAGTGGCTGTGGTTTACTGATGCATGGCTCTACAAAGCTGAGGCAAAAGTCATGAAGTTGCGGAAGAATGCCAAGCTTGTGCGTTCCAATAGTCGAACCATGCGGCGCCATCACGCTCTCAAACTTCTGACTATGATGATCAAGCATTACATCAAACTGGATTACTTTGATAGTGATGAGGATGGTAAGGGTATTTTGTGATCTCGGTGCTGCTTGGTTCGACTATTTGTCTGTAGGTGGCATGCATGTAACAGGGGACGGGTCTGGGGGTCTGCGCCCCACCAGACTTAGGCCTGACGCCCCGGAGGGACCCACCCCCCACCCCGAGATGACTAATTTGTTGAGCAAATTTTTGCGATTTTTTATACTTTCAGACACAAAAAATGCCAAACTACAAAATAGCACTTTTTAGCTGTATTTCAGCCAAAATTAGCGATTTTTTACGATTTTTAGCCGAAAAATAGCAATTTTTTCGATCTTTGAGCGTTTTTTAGTGCCCAACCCCCTCCCAAAATTTGGCTCAGACCCCCTGGCCGGCGCCAGACGCCCCAACCACCCCTTCGGCGGATAATTTATTACATGCATGGTAGGTAGTAAGTAGTATGTAGGCCATGTGCATGGTTCCCAATTGGAGTCACCCAACACTCAGATGAAGTTCCCTTGCTTCAAGGAGCATATTTTTGGCAACTTTGGCATGATGTTTGAATTATGTGAACTATTGAAAAAGTTCGAATTTTTCGGTAAAAAATATGACAAAACTGCCAAACATAAATGATTTTCTACAAAATTTTCCAAAAATTGAATATTTTTACATTTTCGAAGATGAGGAAAAGGGAATAACTTCCTAGTTGCCTGGGTGCGTAATTGCCAAATGGATTTTTGTTGCTTAGAACGCATTAGGAGGCATTCTAACAGCTCTGGAGTCGTTTAGTTAGTTTTTTATTTTTATCTCGTATTCCTCTCTGGGCAATACACACTTGTTGTATGGTGCAGCGTTATGTGCTATCGGTACCTTAGCTTAGCTCCAATTTTCAGAGAGGCCCCGTAGAAAGAGTGCTAGCGCTCTAGCCACCGAATGCAAGCAGAAATTTCTTTCTGATGCTTTGTCTTTGACCGAAGCTGGCCGCTTGATTGTGATTGATGTCGGCCACAAAGGTTTAGGTGTTGTGGCTTTGAAGCAGTTCGAGAAAGACAGTTATGTTTGCGAATACACTGGTGAACTGCTGACCTCCTCTAAAGCTACTGTCAGAGAAAAACAGTATGATGAAGCCCCAGAGGTGTTTGGATCCTTTATGTATTATTTCCGTGCCCCACCTCATGGTAGAAAAATGTGACCTCATGGTAGAAAAATGTGCATTGATGCCACAAACCGCAGTAAAGCTCCAGGGGTCGGTCGCTTCATAAATCACTCTTCTAACGGCAACCTTACTCCTGTTGCGATGCGAGTGGACAACCAGATTAGACTCTTCTTCAAAGCTGCTCGCACTATTTACACTTTGGAGGAACTGAGTTATTCCTATGGGGAGACTGATTCTGCCACTATACTTGCTAATCCTTGGTTGCGGGCAAACCACAAAGAAGAATCATGTATTGTTCATATACATGCATGTGACAGGGGTCAGCCATTTTATCCATTACTGAGCGATTTTCGTGATGCCGCGCCCTCTTAGGTTATGGCTGAGAACCTGTAACATGTATGCTGACAGTGATAGCAAGGCTGAGTTAAGCTAACTTCTTTCAGTTCACAACACCGTGCGTGAAGCCTACAATGCTGTCAGTGTTCGCAGCGAGTTCCGTATTAATTTGCTGGACTTTTGCGAGTACATCAGTGACCCGCTGTTGCAAGCTGCTGCCCTCATGCTTGCCAAGACCCAGCTAAAAGGTGCCAGACCGATAGATTTGGTGGTAGGATTTTATAATGCTACCTCAGCTAAACTAAACATCAAAATGGTTGTTCTAGGACGTGTTCAAGCGCAAAAGGAACAGCGCAAATTCGCGCAGGAACTACATGCAGAAGAACCTCGATCTTGAAGGACAAGAACCCCCAAAGGCGAAGTCTCGTGCTCGGGTCCAACAAAAGCGTAAAGAAGATCCAAGAAAGGGAAAGAAACGTCAGCACCAACTCCTCGAACCAAACCCAAAACCCAAGGCTCATCATGGCGAGGCTCGCAACCGGCTCAAACGTGTGTCTGCCTTCGATTTCGATGAAGACCAACCCGTGCCGCCACTCAAACAGAAACTTTTGAGCCGATACTGAAAGTTGAGTCCTGTTGGTGCTATTCGCCTTCATCTTTGCCTATTTGTTTGTGAACTTTTGCGTTTTAACTGACTGATCGCATTTGTAAACTTTGAAAGCTGGCTTCAAGTTGTCTGCTATCATCTGTTCTGGTTCCTGCCCAGCACTATGTGTTCTATTCCACCTATTTCTCACGGCCCAATTCTGTGTAGTAAATGTATGCCGCCAATCGTCAACTACCATGTTTAAAGTCACCCTTTCAAAATCACCGCTTTGGCAAACTCAAGTTCTTTGTTTCCATGTTACTATTCACCTGAAACACTGAAAGGCATTGAGTAGGTCATTCACACAGCGAACACAAACCAATATCAGCAGTGGAAACACCGAATTCGGTTTCCAAAGGCTTTTCGAGCGAATTTTAGGCTAAAAATTAGTGATTTCTGAGCCAGTTTGTTAGTACTGGGGCCAGTACTAGTACTTGTATTTTTGGGTCGGGGTCCCTTAACCTAGCTCGGGGGGTGGGGTGAGGAGGGCTTGGCCTTTCCAGCAGGGGTAGCCTAGAATATCGGTACTACAAATTCCTGAAACAAGTTTTAGTTCTTTTTTACTCACCCGCTTTCTCATGCAGTGAAAAATGGCGATTCATGTGTTTGATTCAAACTGATTTTATAGCGCCCGCCGGCCCTCCTGCCGCCCATTTTCATTTTTAGGATTGTGTTTGGATCATACATGGGCCGGGGGTAAGGGGATTTACCCCCCTCGCCGGCCCATACCCCCTCGGCCGGCCATACCCCCCGTCCCGGAGGGAGAAAATGTTCGCTTATTTAAGGCAAAATAGGCGTTTTTGGGCTTTTTTGCCCCCCCCCCCCCGACGTCTCCAGCCCCCCTCCGGATTTTTCCGGCCCATGTGTATGGTTTGGATACTGCAGTTTGGTCGAAAAAAGCCTACAATATGTAAAAGACTTTTGTTTTTCTGTTTGTCGCGTGGGGTGAGTGATGTCTGATGGCAGTGAGTATCAACTACAACAGTCTGATTCGTCGCTTTCTGATGAGTCGTACCAGTCAGTTTTAACCGATTCAAGCAATTATGCTAAACCTGCAGTCAGTCGCAAAGCTCCCCGTGTCAGGTCAGAGAACAATCCCTCATCAAGAACTGCTGTCTTGTCGCCAGATGATTCTTTTGAGGCCATAGCTGCGGCCAAACAGCGAATTCACAGCTTGAAATCTAAGTCCCATTCTCAAGTCATGCGCAAGCGTGCAGCCATTTATTTGATGGAATCGACTCCAGAGGAGTTGCTGTCTGTGAATTTTCTTACCAAACTGGCAACTGATTCAAAGCTTTGTTTAACGCGTGAGCAGTGCTACGAAGTATGTGCCCGCTATCCTAACGATTCGGCTTCTCGAGACACATTGCACAACCTTCAGGACTCTGAGCCCCCCACGGAAATGCTGTCATCCAGGTAAGGCCAGGAAGAATAGGTGAATCTGCTCTCATGCTGACCAACCAACCAAACTGTTTTTTCTTTGGAACTTAGGATAGAATAATTTATGTATTTTTTTTAAATTTTATCAAAGTCGAAGTGTTGGTATCACTCAAATTTCTTGTCGTAGATAGTAGTAGTAGTAGATTATAGAGCAAACCATACGATGGTGTTGATACCTCCTCAAACAGTAGCACTGGAAGGGTACTATTATTATGGACCGATGCCTTATACAACATCCACTTTAAGTATATTATAGTTCCTATACCTCATACAATATCACTTTAACGTATATTATAGTACTGAAGGTACTAATTTTTAAATTGCAGAGCGAGACCACAAAAGAGAGTTGGGAACAAGCATTTCAAGCGAAAAGTGGATTACTTCGTGGAGCCAGCCCCTGATCCTTCTGAGCTGGTGCAGCCTCGCGGTCATTTACGGACATGGGAGAGGACAAGGTAGGTACCGTATATGGTTCCGGTATACAGTATGGTGGGTGGCCAGTACCATAAACAACGTTAAGAGCCTGACTCTACATAGCTCAGTTCCTACGAAATTTGACGCCAAATTGGTGGCACACTGCAGGGACGGAATGGGCCTGAACTAATAACGATTGTATGTATTGTAGTATCTTTGCATAATATTCTACAAGCTAATACATTATTTTCGCCAATCAACTTGTTCGATTTAGTAGCTACAATGCACGCATGCACGGGGACTAGACAGGGCTAATATTGATCTCTTTCTTGGACTGGCCGTTTTGCCCTGCCTGAGCCCAGCCAGCAGCCGCTTTAGTATTGATCGGTTGGCCGCTTTTGGCTGTAGGCCAGCCGCTATTGTAAACATGGTTGTAAGATATAGTAGGTGTAGTACGCATGGCCGCTTTTTTATCTGAGCCAGCCGTTGTGGCAATCAAAAAGACACACCATTGCTGGCGGCCGTTTCCTAATTTACTAACGTTATGACCATCTAATACTATTTGCACTTTGGAAAACACTGCAATAGACGCAATACTAATTCGAACTCTAATTTGCAAAACTGTCTAATTTCTGTTTTCCTAACGCAATATTATGAATATTACTCTAGTACTGGAATTAATATGCTATTACTTTTAATAATGTTCTATCATTTCTATTACTATGCTATTGTTGCATTTATTATGCAATCTTTTTGTGACGTTACTAAATTTATGTGCAGCCGTCCGGCCCGGCCAGGAACAGTGAAGGGCGTTTGCTTTCTTTGCCATTAGGGTCCATCTGTAGGACGTTGACCTCAGCCGTGGCCAGCCACAAGAGACTGGGTCAATTGATAATGAGTAGCCGGGGGCTGGCCGGCCGGCCAGCTGCATTTAGGTGTGCCGGTCCGCTGCATTGAGGTGCGCCGGTCGGCTGCATTAAGGGGCGCTCTCTACTTGTATTAAGAAGGTGTCGTTAGATACGGTCAGGAACGCATTTGTTGTTTCAGTAATCCACCAGCAACAACTGCCCCAAAGCGGCCGCAGACAAAGCCAGGGTGCAAAATTGAAGGATTCGATGCGCGCGAACCTGCAGACATGTGGCTGTCTCGGTCTAAGAAGCTGTTGCACTACTGGCTGAAATACACCAACCGCAGAGGGCAAGAAATGTACCATGCAGAGTCAGTGAAGTGTCAGAAGTCACGCAAGTCAATTACCGAATGGAATAATCTTGACATGGCAGATGCGGTCGCTTTCTTCGGGACTCTGTATGGGTACTCTGTAACAAATCAGCGTGACAGACGAGCGCCATGGAAAGCTGATCCTCTTTTGGGAACACCGTGGTTTAAGCAGCTAATGTCTGGAAACGAATTTTCACGCCTCCTCAAGTATTAAAAATGGGCCTTACGCATGTTTTTATATCTGCTTCTTTTTAGGTGTACTGCTCTGTACGACAAAGCTGAAAAACTCGCTACAGGAGAAGCTAACGTGGAGGATGAAAACTATGACAAGTATTATAGCATGCATAAATCATACATAGGCCGGAAAAATCCGGAGGGGGTGTGGAGACCTCGTGGGCGGGTCCCGAAAAAACCCAAAAAACGCCTATTTTGCCTTAAATAAGCGAAAATTTTCTCCCTCCGGGAGGGGGTAGGAGAATGGGTATGGCCGGCCGAGGGGGGTACGGGGCCCGGCGAGAGAGGGGGTAAACGCCCGGCCCATGTATGGCATAAATTACTTGTTAATTTCAGGACCTGGATGATTCGAGATTTTCTGGACTTGCTGCTGGAGACATGGGTACGTGCATAAAAATGCTCTTTTTGCGATTATTCGCGGAGTGCTGAGCGGGGACAGCACAATTCTTCTAGGTGCCACTCTATGAGAGCAATACGGAACTGGTTGTTGATGAGCAAATGTCCCGTTTTCTTGGTCGATGTCAGTTTCGTCAGACTGTACGAGGTATAGTACTGTTAGTATGGTATTATACGGCAATAGTTTAACATGGTTGATATTATTATTTTATTATTACAAAGTAATTTAAGTACTTCCACACAAGATCTATTTTGAGCAAATTACTGTTTCAGGTAAGCCTGACCCAACTGGCTTAAAATGGTTCTGTCTGTGTGATAGCAGAACTGGATATTTGCTAAACATGAGTTTCTGCTCTGGGGAATTGTTCAGTAGATCTCACGAGTTAGACCTCAAGGTTAGTTTGCATTTTGGTTTAGCATGCATTTAACAAGGGGTTTCGGGGATGCCGCCTCCTATGGAAAAGACCAAACCAACCAGATCCGGGGCACCCATCGAGACGATTATTCGACGCCGGTCCCCTAGATTTTTCTGAAATACAATTTTCGGCCAATGTTCTGAAATGTTTTCATGCCCCCCACCCGACTTAGGCCAGACCCCCCGGATGGGAACCCCCTCCCCCGAGACGATTTTGCCGACCCCCCCCCTTCGTTTTTTCTGGCAAGCAATTTTTTGAGCAAATTTTTGCGTTTTTTTGCAATTTCAGACACGAAAAATGTGACCTCCCTCAGGTTCTGACCTACCCCCATCAGGCCGCCGCTGCCCCCTTTAGGAAGAATTTTTATAGAAAATTATGATAAAAGTACGACTAGATTAGGTACGTATATATTAGCTCAGAATAGCTTAATTTAACCTATTTTAGCGAAAAACTAAGCCTAAAAAGTTGATCTTTGTCAAAAATCAGTAATCATGAAATGCCTGCCTACATGTATGATAATTAACCTATGTTTGTTTTTGTACAGACATGGGCAAAAGGGGCTGAAGTCGGTTGACCGCTTCAGCGTCTGAGCAAGCTCTTCAGGAATTTGTATAGAAAATATTCTACAAGTATGCCTAGATTAGGCGTAAATAGTTCATAATAGCAGTCAGGCAATTAACCCGTTTGTGGTACTGGTACCATACCATATCTAGTGCTTTAGAAATCGCACTTTTTAGTTGACTATTCCCTCTACCAACCCAGGCGCACCCACCCGCCAGCCCTCATCAAGAATTGAAAATGTTGCATCCCTCAGCGGATATCTGACCGTCTTTTCATAACTTTGTTTGAGTACCGTAATTGCTGACTCTCTAACGACTGGCTTCCAGCTAACTGGAGGGATGGTTTATGCGTTATTGGCTGGCGAAAACAGTAGAGCTGCTGTGTCTCATTTGGGGCAAGGAAAAGAACTTTATCATGACTCGTACTATGTATGGCATGGTGGTTTTAAGTGGGGTGTGGCAGTTGACTGAAATGTTTAGGGCAATCTGGATCTTCAAGAAGCTCTGCTAGAAAGGGACACCTATGTCGTGGGCATGTTTAAGTCAGGTCAGAACGTTCCAGCAGAACTCCTAAATGACCGGTCTTGGAATTTTGTCACACCTGATGGGAGAGCCATTGACATGCCAGCTGGTAATTTTAGCATAGGCTAAACGGTGACGTATGCAGTATTGTTGTGACATTATTTTAGGAGACACGAAGGTAGCTTACACATCTGACGGTAAACTCTGCATGATTACCGTTATGGACAACAAGAGATTCACAATTTGTCACAGTCTGCCGTACATTCGGGCCGAAACGGAAACGGTGTACCGGAAGAGAATGGCGCCTGGCAAAAAGTTCCTTGGCGTTCAGAAAATGTCGATGCCAACAGTGGCCAAAGTCTATTTGAAATTTTTTAATGGCGTAAGCATTGCTTTCTATCCTCTAATGCAGGCAGGGTAACACTACACTTTTGGCGAACCGCACCCATAAGCTGACATGGGCTAGCATTTCGGCTGATGGGGTAGAATTTTCAATTCCTGATAGGGGTGGACCAAAATTTTGATTTTTCGAAAAATAAACCATGACCTTCTTCATGTGAGTTTGAGCGTGACAAGCTTGAAAATATTAACAGGTTGACAAACACGATCGCGGATTGGCTGCTGTCCGTTACTTGATGAGAGCGAAGTCGTAAGTCCTTTTAATTTGTCAATGGTGAAAATTTTGGGCACGAATAATCGATGCCGTAATGTAATGTTGGTTCCTGTAATACTGTATACGGTATCCATGCCATAATTGTTTAAAGTATGGACTAAATTAAGGCCATGCATGTAGTTGGGATAAAATTCCCGCAGACCCTATTTTCGGAGAAAATCCCGCTTGAACCAGATTTTAGGGGAATTTTTTGAAACCCTAGTTTGGGTTTCTAAACCCGTAAACAGGGTTCCCGAGACCCTAAACAGGGTTTTGGAACCCTAATTAGGTTTTCAGAGGGCGTAAATAGGGTCTCAGCCCTAATATCGTTCTTGGAACCCTAATTTTAAACACATTATTTCAACCCGATGTTTAGTCCTCAAAACCCTGTTTTTAGCCCATAAAACTGTCGCTGAAACCCACTTTTAGACACCGAAAAAAGGTCGCTGAAACCCCCTTTGGACATAGTGCTGAAACCCTGTTTTGGATCATTAAAATTCTCCCAGCCGAAACCCCAGCTACGTGAATGCTTTAGGCATAGAGTCAGGATGATTGTGGTACCGACTACCGACACCTTGTGTGTGGTACTAACTTGTATGAACCGCTCGATTCAGATGGGTTCAACGCGTGTTTCTACACCTCACTGCAGTTCACGAGAATCAGATGTTTATCATCAAGCGAGAATTTCACCGCAGGACTAGGAAACCTGTCCTGGAACACCCTACCTTCACAATGGAATTAGTGCACGGATTGGCTTACGCTACCGGCAAGGTGCGCGCAGCAACGGTGGTGCGGCGCCCTTTTGCCGAAAACGATAACACTGAACCAAGCCACTCTCACGAGCACCTTATCACGATAATCCCTGTTGATTTCCACCGTCTGTCAAAACAAGAACAATTGGAGATTGAGAATCGGCGCCTGGAGCCTGGTCAACATTTTCCGGTTCACATTATGAGAGGATACGGCTGTGTCTCGCATCAAAATCGAACACGCCCACGAACCGCCTGTCTCCACTGTGGGTACGTAGAGGAAACATGTACCATAATTTGCAACCTAGCACACCAGACTGTCAGAAAGACACCCATACCGGGCCCCTTTTCCCTAACCCATTTTCTATCAATCTCCGATTTTATGTAGGAACCAATTTTTGTCAGTCTTTTTCACTATTTTCGGGCCATTTTTTAGTACTGAAACCCTCTCTGCCATAAATTTTGGGTGAGCTCCCATCAAGCCCCTCCCTTTTGGCGGACCACCTGCTTATTGAAATACTACACACTTGTTACAAATATTGTTTTGGATCTTTTTAAGGGTCGTATTGTGTATCGGCCGCTGCTGGGCAAAGTGGCATTCAAGAGGCAATTACAAGGCAGGCAGCCACTGTGTCGCGGATAAGGAAAACATAAATTTGTAGTTAGTAATTTTGCAATACTGCATGATTGATTTTATTTTGTAGAAATGCTGCACTGGAGATTTATTGTTTTGTAGAGATATGGAGAACGTTGCACTGGAGATTTCTATTTTGCAACATGGATCTAATGAATAAATCTTAATGGAAACTTGCTGTCAAGGAGTTACGTTCTATCTGTGCTTTGTTAGATCGGCACCGTATGGTATGATTGGCTTTACGCACTTAGTAGTCTATCCTACCTGGTATTGCGATGTTGGCTGGCATCGTGCCAGGTGCTAGTAAGCGTAGTAATAGCACCGACAACAAAGGGGAGGGTTGTTGTTAAGGAGGCTGTCGGACCTTGTGTCTCTTCCTACTCTATAGCATCGCATAGGATCTGCTGTATAGTGTATAGCTTGGCATCGAAAGTGTATCGCCGGCCGAAAAAAATCTTTGTAATTGGAACAATATCTTCACTTCTAGCAAACCAGCATAGGAATAGAGTATAATGCACAGATTAGGGCGCACCGAACAGAAATGAGAGCGCACACATTCGAATTGTCTTGCCTTTCTTACACGCAATCTCATACTAGCTAACAATACTAGCATTTTTAGTAGCCTCCTTCCGTAGCGGAAAGCGAACCGACCATAGATAGATTGTGCAGGAGGCGCTACAGACAGTGTTTCCTCTGTCGCTGGACCGGACATCTGCAGACAAGCCCCGCATGACTGAAACAAAACCTACCTACCACAGTGGCTGAATGCAGATTTATCTGTTAGTGCGCCTCAGTTAAATTTTGTAAATTTTCTCAAAACATACTCGATTTTAGTCATAATTATCAAAATTCCTTCAAATATTGCTTAACAATACTTAGAATTTTCTACACTAAACTCAACAAACTTAAAAATTTTCAACCGTAAAAAGGAATGTAAAGTCACCGTCAGAACACTGAAGAACAATAAATAATTTTACTTTTCTAACTCCTCTTGTATTATTTTCTCCTAACCTGGTGTAATAATTTGATACACCCAATTGGAAAATAATGCGACATGTACGAAAAACGTGTACGATGTATCAAATGCGTGTCAGATGCCCAAATCGTACAATATCAAAATCGTACACACAATTTCGTACATGTATTATTAGGTGGCCAGATCTGGCCATACCGTGCGCGAAACAGATATAGACCGTTTAGACATCTAACTCTAACTGATAGTGTGGCTCAGATGGTAGAGCGTTGGACTCTGAAGCAGAAGGTAGATGGATCGAACCCCACCCGAGCAAAAGTTTTGATTTATCGCCGAAATCAAACCCCAAATTCTGAGGGGGGCAATTTGAATTTCCCGCCAAAATCAAACCCCAAATTCTGAGGGGGGCAATTTGAATTTCCCGCCAAAAACAAACCCAATTTCTGAGGGGGGCAGTGACGTAGTAAGGCGGCATCTTAAGACAGACCTCTGTCAGAGGTCCGTCTTGAGATCACTGGGAGGAGCAATGACGTAATCTCCGATTACGTCACTGCCCCCCCCAGTAGACCGGAGCTTACTACTGTCTTAGACTCTGCTATTCTTCCCTTTCCTGATCATTTTGCTGTTTATCGCACAGACAGAGTTGATAGGAAGCGGGGTGGTGTAGTAGTTTTTGTACCGGAGCCTTTACAATCTCACTTACTCTGCGAGCCTGTGGTCTCGGAGTGTTTTGAGGGCCTTTGTCTGGAACTTATTTCTAAAAACAAAGTGGTTTGTCGGTTGGCAGCTGTGTACAGACCCGGTGCTACACCCGATATAACCGAAATGATAACTTTCTTAGACAAGACGTTAGATACTAACATTCTATGTGCAATCATTGGCGATTTTAACATTCCCGAAATTAACTGGATAACCCTTGTAGTGAATGGAGGAGAAAAGTCTTCCCAATTTCGCTTTCTCGAGTTTGTGGTTAGCAGAGGTTTGAAGCAGTGTGTCTTGAGTCCCACCAGACACGATCCCGATCACATTCTAGATCTTTCTCTTGTCTCAGAGACTGATTTACTGATTGATGTATCTGTTTCAAATCCCTTTTTGACAAGGGATCATGACACAGTGAAGGTGTGGCTAAATCTGTCAATCTTAGAAACAAAACGAACAGTAATGCATAGAAAAATTTTTATGGCAAATTACCGATTGATTGCAGATGTCATGTCTGACATGAATACGATTTCGTCCATTTTGTACTGTTTGTGTATAAAGCTGTATTTTGTGTTTAACCATATTCGCGCTTGTTGATTGTCACGTTTTGATTACGGTAATTGATTTACCTGCAAGATATTTTCCGTAACTTTTGATCAGTTTCTTGTGGATAAGTTGGATAAAAGTGTAGCTGCGGTGCGGTCGTCTTAATGGTCAGCCGGAGAATGGGGTAACTAAGGTTCGATGTCGTTTTATATTGCTAAAAGGTTAGTATGTTCCTCTCTTTAGTAGTCGCCAAGCTTCGTCGCGTAAATGCATACAAAGTGCATTATTTCTAGCATAGGCCAAGGCCTGCTAAACCTGTTCTGGCCGCTCCTGCACTAGGCCATGCTTAAGCGGCCAGTCTGGACATGGTGCCTACACGTCCTAGAGAGCCAATGGTGACTACAATTGCAACGTGTGCAAAGAAGTTGGGCGTACTACAAAGCGAGCCGTCTCTCAAGGGAGGTCCGGTGTCTAGCACGAAACGGTTGCCCCTAGTAAATCGAGCGAACACTCCAGGTAAATGGCTAGAAAGGAAGTGCGCTAGAAGGCCAGTCTTTGTACATAATTTAGAAACAAAATCGAAACCCTTTCTGTTTGTTCAGGCAGAGGGGTAAACTGGTCAGTTCTGTTCGGTCGTTCGCATGAAGGCTTTCGTTTTGCCCTTTTTGGTAGTAGTTTACCAAAAAGTCGTGTCCAACGACCACTTGAGCAATAACATTTTCAATTTCAAAGTGTGTTTAGTGCTTTTGGCTTGTTTCGGCTTTCGGAACTTGGTTCTATGGAAAAACTGCTGGTTTGCTTTGTTGAAGGCAGTCGAAAAAACTCGATTTGGCAATCGAAAATTTTTGTAGCCTCCCTGTCTCCCATGTTAGATGCACGAAGGACAGAAGGGCAAGCTTCCCTGTATAAACGCGGTCAATGCGAAGGGCAGAAGGGCAGAGAAAAAACTGCTATTCCGCCTTTGCGGCGATGGGTAGAGCAAAATGCGGAGCTTGCTTAAAATCAGCCTGACGCTTCGAACGCCAATAGGTTTAGGCCTAGGTGTTACGGCATTGCTTGCGTTTGTGCAAAACCGTCTCTACAGCGAGAGATCATACGGCAACAGACGGCAAGAGGCCATTTAAAGGGCGCCTTTCGGGCGGCCTGCGTTAGCTGCATTTTGGTCGGAAATTTTCGCTGAAAAGTGGGCAGCACCAGCGCACAGTTTGTTGAGCTCGTTGACAAACGAAACGAAAACGTGGAGGTGACTAAAAGAGTCCTCTACTTTGGCCGAATCGAGCGCAAAAATCACTTAACCTCAAACAATAATATAGACGGCCCAAGAACAGAACAAAAAGTATTGGTACTGTAGCGAATTTGGTCCTAAGGGACATCATTTTCGGTTTAATCGTTGACGCGCACTAATCCCCGTTGGGCGAAGGGCTGTGAGCTAGAGCAAACCTTGTCTTGAAACCTGGCTCTGTAAAATTTGTTTACCTACTACTGGAGTGGAGTTTGTGTCGCCAATTTTGGAAGTAGAAAAAACCGGCTGACTAACGATTTTGCTAATTCTTTAGCTGTTAAATGTATGTGACGAGACCTGTTTGTCAATTTGGGCTTTGAGCTAAAAAGCTAAGAGCGAAAGATCAAACCGGAACATGCAGCGTGTTGGTGCGCTGTTTATTGTGTTGGTGTGCAAACTTTTTCTGGTGCGGGAGGGTCCTCTTCAAGCGGAAAACTGGGCATGGCCCTTAAATTCAAATTCGCGGTACCATACCAGATAAGTTGCAGCACCTATCTATTCTCGCTTTCGCTATTGTTTGCCTGTCCTGACGACAAGGCTGAAAATCGAACAACCAGGTCAAGTCAGCAAGTGGCTCATTTTTTTTGCGTCTAAAACGTAAACCAAGCTTTGCAGACCGCAAATTCCCCACACGCTCACTTGCTAAGGCGAAGGTTATTTTTTGTGTACTGTAGTTCTAAAATTCGAATTGATTGCAGTCCGGCGCGCAAAATGCCTGCCAATCTATGTACTTACGTAGGCGCGCAGCACTAGCTAAAGTGGAACTTGGAAGGTTCTGTCAAACTTATCAATCTGGCAACCCATGTGCGCACTGCCCTAGACTGATCATGGCTCATCACCAAGCCTCGAAAGATTCCTCTCCCCTGAGACAAACCTAAGTCAACTCGAACTGTGGCTCCACGCCTAAAGGTAACCTCTGTCTGCATCTCAGCATAGAGCCTCCCAGCAATAAATTGCCAATTCATATCGCAAACTGGGAGCTTGTCTTGCGGCAGCGCAGCTGCTACCTCTTGTTCAGCTGTTATCTCTTGCTCGGTGAGATCGGAGATCCGCGTTTGTAGCAACCGTCCCTGAGCGACCAGGTAGGCTCTACCATCATCACCATCCTCACACTGGATCTTGAGTTGTTTAGCCCAATATGCCTGGGTGGCATGCAGCTTTTGAAGTTCTAAGTTCAGTTGATGCTTGGCTTGGCCCTTGACCTCAGAAGATTCCATCATCTCTTCTTTATCCTGAATGTAGGCGCAGAAAGCTCTGAAGCCATGAGGAGAGCCAGTAGCCTCTTGGGGGTGAACATCACCGAAGTAGTTATATTTTTCCGCAGCCGATGGTTTCAAGCGCTCCGTCCACCCACTACTGTTTTCGAAGCAATCAAAGGGTTCCATCAAGGAACTCTTCGATACTGGCGTGGCGGAAACGATGGCTGCCGACCCATCTTCTATCAGCCGGCAAGTGATGTCGACAAGGTCTGAATTGGTTTGTTTCTCACAAAGTCTAGAATAGGTTTGGCCAACATAGCCATCTAGCAGGGTCGCCGTATAGCGCACACCATTGTGGCTAAACTGAACAAGGTGCCGGCCTTCACTAATTATGACGACCCCACGAGTCTCCACTTGCGTTGCCCTTGTCCAGCTCACTAGACCAGCTTTGAACTGGTAGTGGCCGTCAGAATTGCGGAACAGTGTGCCCAGCAGCTGTACCTGGCTACCGGGGAGGACCTGCTGGCCAATTGGTAGACCAAACTGCAATGGCGGGTCATAGACCGTCACCAACTGATCTTTCTTTCCTGTGTCATAGTTGACCGCTATGACCTTATCGTCCTGCAGGGTCAACCCATCGTCCTGACATGTCTGGACCAAGAGGGGCCACCTTGGAGCTCTTGGCTGGAAAAAGGCTGCCCCATTAAGTTCCACCGCCTCTGCTGGGACGATGAAATGGAGGCGCTCCAGCTCTTTGGCCACGAACCGGTTTCTTCCCTGCACTGGTTGCACTGCCCAGGCAGTGACTCGAATCACCTCTCCCAGTTTGTAATTAGGGGGTGCTCAATTTTGGCCGAAACTGTGTTGGCGAAAGTGGCCTGAGTGTTATTGTGGACCAAGACGTTCGCTTCTGCCACTCGAACGTCAGGGGGGAGCAACTGTTGAAGTGCCCCTCGGTGCTGTAATTTTAATAGTGAAATTTTATTTTAATTTAATATTAATATAATAGAACTAGCCATACATGTAACAGGGGGGGTCTGGGGGGGTCTGCCCCCCACCCGAAATAGGCCAGACCCCCCCCCGGATGGGGCCCCCCCCCCCCCCCCCCCCCCCCCGAGACGATTTCACCGACCCCCCCCTCCGATTTTTCTGGCAAGTAAATTTTCGAGCAAATTTTTGCAATTTTTTACAATTTCACACACAAAATGACTTTTTAGCTGTATTTCAGCCCAAATTAGCGATTTTTGGTGTTTTTTGTAATACAAATTTTGTGGTTTTGGATTTTTTTTGGGTCACCCCCTCCCAAAATTTTGGCTCAGACCCCCCCCCCGGCCGGCGCCAGACCCCCCCCCCCCAACCCCCCTACCCCCATCGGCGGGTGACCTGTTACATGTATGGAACTAGCCCATTTTAATTTTAATTTAATATTAATACTATTAAATAACAATTTTAATAGTATTTTAATAGCATTTTAATAGTAGATTCTAAAATGCAGTCGAAAAGTTTTTGTCACACGTCAGCGAACTCGCAAAGCAACATCTTTTGCTTGAAGTTGCTAGTGTTAGTTGAAAATTTAATCAGAGATGCAACTTTTTCTGTGGAAACATTTTTCTGTGGAAATTTATAACCATACATGTAACAGGGGTGTGGAGGATCAGGGATGCTCCCGAGACGATTTTTCCGGCCCCCATGCGATTTTACTGGCAAGTAATTTTTTGAGCAAATTTTTGCAATTCTTTTACAATTTCATACACAAAAATTGCCAAAAAATCGCCTGTAAAACGACACTTTTTAGCTGTATTTCAGGCCAAATTAACGATTTTTGACGATTTTTAAGCATTTTTTAGTGCCCAAGCCCCCAAAATTTTGGGCTCAGACCCCCAACCCGCTCCTTCGGCCTTCCCTCTATGGCGGATGACCTGTTACATGTATGTTTATAACCATTCTTTTTAAAATGACTTGGTCTGAACTGAACTTGGTTCTAAATTGCATTCGAACACAAGCTAGCCATAGAAAAATTATTGATGCATAGTCAAAGAGAAACTTTGGAAAGGAAAGACATACAGTGTAGGTAGGACAGTGTAAGACTTACATACAGTGTAGGTTATTGACTAGATTTAGGTCCTTTTATCATTGATGCCTATTAGTGAGAAAAGTTCCACTATTTCCATGTCAAAACACATTCGAGATTCAGAGGGCAATCTGAAATCTTCAATTTTCATCATTTTGTCAGTGAAAATTATGATTTAAAAATATTATTGTAGGTAATTCCTTGGTTGTTCCTTGATTCAAACAAGGTTTAACTATTAAAATGCTATTAAAATACTATTAAAAATAAATTATAATATTCAGCCCCTCTGTGTATTTTTAATTTAATTTAATATAATAGTAGGCCTTGTATTTTAATATTAATATAGATTTAATACTATTAAAATGGCACTATTAATACTAGTTTCATTTTAATATTAATATATTTAAATAACAGTGCCCCTCGGGACTCAAAGAAAGCCACATAGGTACCTTCCTGAGTGTCACTGCGCACAATATGTGCATAGAATGCGTTGGTTGAAGTGTACTTCCTGTGTGAGCTTGAATTAGCGTATGGAAATCTAGAATAGTTCGTCCCTCTGGTTGGCCAGGGCATGGTGATACACTCTGCAACGGCCTGTTTAGGCAACTGCTCAATAACAATACAATTGTGACTTGGAATGATGTCGGAGGTTAGATTAGGATCGATAGTTTCACTGTTTTGAGAATCTTGTTCATCCAAATTAGTGTGTTCTGTTCATCGAACAACATGGCTAAGCCATCCAAGTTTTGCTCAAAACTGTTAGATTTCGCATAAAAGCAATCATCGTAATCCTCCTCAAATGTAATTTCCCAATCATAGTCCGACTCCGTACAAGTAGATATGTCACTAACTGATCCATACTGGTCATTTGAGCCAATAGGGTTGTCACTGAATTCACCATCTGGGAATTCAGATGCAGTATTGTAAGAACTTGAATCATCAGAAGGATTAGTGTGATCAAAACTAGAATGTCCTGTTATTTGCGTGCCTGTGTGTATACTTAGACCTCCATTCTTATTGGCTGTCACCGCACCAACGAAAGAGTTTGCGGTTTGCTGTCTAAGGCGCTCTCCCAGCTCATTAATCTGGGACTGATAATCAGCCGCTACTCTATGTGTTTCTGTGCCAGTAAGACACCAAAAATTCTTGGCGTGACCTTCGATACCTTCTTCACCTTTAACAAGCATGCTTCCCCCACCAAGATTGCCAAGCGGAACAATGTCCTAAAAGCACTGGCTGGCTCCTCCTGGGGCCAACAGAAGGAAAGCCTCCTGATCATCTACAAAACTCTGGGGCGCTCAGTAGCTGACTATGCTGCCCCTGTCTGGGCAGCAAACGCCAGCAAAACAAGTCTGGACAGAATTCAAAGGGCGCCGAACAGTGCCTTGCGCATTGTCACTGGCTGTCACCGCATGGCCGCAGTGGACCATCTCCACCAAGAAACTAATCTGCTACCAGTAGCTGCACATGCAGAGCTGCTCTCGGCCCAATACCTGGTCGAGTGTCGAGAGCCAAACCACCCTTGCCATAACATTACCACCAGGCCTCCTCCTCCTCATCAGATGAAGGAGACATTGTTCTCGAAATTCAACAATTTTGTCAACCCACTCTTGGGTGACTCATTGGCCCAGTCTCGGAAAAATGTGCATGCAGCCATTGTAGCCAGAACCATTGACTCTCTGCATCCCAACGTTGTGCTAGGTGGCCGCCCACCGCCCATCCACAAGTCAGAAGAAGCTCTTGGCAGAGAGCCCCGCTCACTCCTTGCACAACTTCAGTCAGGCTACTGCCACCGTCTGAACAGCTACAAGGCTCGCCTGGACCAAACAGTGGCAGACATCTGCCCTGACTGTGGCATCGCCCCGCACAGTGTCAACCACCTATTCAGCTGCACAAGCCACCCCACGGACCTGTCTGCCAGGGACCTATGGGAGAAACCCGTGGAGTCGGCAGCATTTCTTGAATTTCTCCTACCAAACACGGATGTTTGAGATGAAGAGGGAAACCTTTTTTGGAAGGCAACAACAACAACAACAACCTCTTCCATCTCCGCGATGGTCTGCACATTCGGCGCCATATTAACATAGAACTTAATACTGGGCTTAAGGCCATTCTGGTAAAGTCCTAACATAAGCCGCTGCAGTTCCGCAGGGTCTGCCTGTGGCATCGCTGCCCTTAAACGCTTCTTTAACCGGGTCGAGAAAGCGATCACTCCCTCGTCTTCCCGCTGGCGCATCGCCATTACATCCGCGATACAACGCCTCTGATAGGCGGGCGACTCAAATCGAGCCCGCATGGCGGCCACTAAACGCTCATAATTATGTCTATCTGCGTTGGGCAGGGCCGAGTACGCATCTGCCGCATGTTTCGTGAAGTAATACGGCAGGGCCTGCAGTTTGACAGCCTCATTAACACCTAGACAATCAGTAATTAGTGTGAACTCATTATAGAAAGTATTGAAACTTTCCTCAGGTGTCCCTCCAAACTTGGAACAGAGTGTGCCAGCTCCAGTTATGAGAGTCTGGAGTGGGGTAACTCTACCGGCAACATCAACTGCCTGTTGCAGGGTATGATTACGCTCATCTAAGTACTGTACTTGCTGATACAATCTCTGTACTGTGTCATTCAACACATCTACTGGGTCAGCTCCCATTGTATGGAAGAGTTTTTGTTGCATCTAAAAGAAATCTAGTCATGCCGAGAAAGAAAACGAGCAGAATTTGATGGTTTTTCAGATACTCGGGAAATGGGCAAGCACGTTGTGACGTTTGCGGTCTAGGCTCGGTCT